>VXBU01010831.1:689071-759270 GCA_013400315.1 Bombycilla garrulus | reverse complement strand
CAATCATTATATAACCTGGGAGTCTTTCCTTTTCTTTCTCTGTAAGAATTTTTGAATATATATATATATATATTTATATATGTTTGCTATTGTACAACAAAGTATATAGGAATCCCATCATTTCTGTTATATTTTCTGCAGACATGGTCTGAAGCAAAATCACCAACAACTAAATCAAAAATTTCCTGGTTATCTTAGGAAAGCCAGAGAGGATCTTTCCTCTTTTGTTGTGTGTTTCAGTACTGATATCTCTTTAAACTTGAAAGGATTCTTCATAAACTAGAGGTCCATATGTCATTTAAAGCAGTCTTTGTAAGCAAATTTACATATTCTGTCATGCTTTTGTGAGGCAGTTAGTATCAAAATCCAATAGCATTTCTTACAGAGCCATATGACTTTCTGCGATGCAGATATACATTTCATTTCTAAAAAGCCACAGTTCTTTTTCTACATCTGCTCTCATTAAATCCCCAGGATTCATTCATAAAACTGCTGCTGTTCCAATGCTTATGCTGTCATCCCCACTGTGGATTAAGACATACACCCAACCTGGTGACATCATCACGTGGAAGATTGATAAGTAGGAAAACACCCTCCCCAAATCCACAGAGAGTCTTTTCTATCTCTGAATCCTCATGATTCATGTCACCCATCAGTGCAATGACTCAGTGCAGGCTAAGGGTCTTCTTCCATCAAAGGAATCTCTAGGAGAAAGAAAAAAATAGCATTGGCTGCTGATTGCAATTTCTCTTTTTGCTTTTGCAGAGTATTATTGTTACCAATTCTACAAAACCAGAAATGGACATTGCAAATATCTGAATAAGACATGGGATATTGCCAGTTCCAGACCCACTCAGACTCTAACACCTCTATGAAAGTTAGATAACTAAAACTACAAGTTAGGACCACAAAAATCTAAATGCAAACATCCTTGCTACTACACTGACCACTGAAGCAGCATTCAGAGCTGGCAGGGATTTACCNTATATATATATATATATTTAAGAGCTTAACAAATGTTGAAGCACGGCAGTTCAACATTTCTTAAGCATTTATTTCATAATTTTAACATCTTCTGGATCTCTCATATTACAGCAGGATTTATCAAATGCAATGTAGTCACAGAAGTCTTGCATAAATACAAATATTGATATTTTACTTTTANGCAGGGATTTACCTGGCAGCCCCATAATTTCTTACTGTCCTCCTGAGTGTCCTGTTCCCCTTATGATACCCAGTAAAACTACCCAAACCCCTCTGAAAATGAAGATTTCCTCCATCCAGAATCCAGACCTTCACCCACACTGAATTTAGGACACTGGGCTTCATCTCAGTGACAATGGAGATTGGGATATGAGCCTCTCCCTCTAAATGTCTCCAAGGAAAGCCATCTTGTTTGCCTGGCACGCTGAGCAGCACCAATCAGAACTCCATGAAATCATGTCAGTACACGCTCATGTTAGATTTAAAGGCAGGCAGTAATTCATGGCAAGCTCCCTCCTGGCACAGGGACCTGTGGGCACATTTTCCTTATGCTGTGACTTCCATGTCCATGGCTTAAGGCTCACATGCCTCAGATGGGAGAACATTTTGCTGGATGCAGAGACATGATGAGTTTGTTAATAAAGGCTGCTAATTTTGGCCCAGTATGAAAATATGATTTATTTTCTCTTTCAAGGAGAAAATCCTGTTATTTGCTGTGAAAGCCAGGGTATGTGAGGGAGCTGTGAACGTAGGAGTTGAGGAGCAGATGAACAGATCAGCACAGGGAAGATGAGGGTTGGCCTTGCTGCTGTACACAGGTGTTTGCTGACATCCCTGTTGATGAGAATGGGGTCTGGACAGGAGCCTTTTGGCCTGGCATTCAAATCACGTGCACCGCAGCTAGCAAGGACATATCACAGACATGAAATTCTATAACCATCAAGTTTTATAATTTAAAAAAAAGTTTCAAATTAAGGTGTGGACAAAACCATGAAGGAAGCACGAGCTGGGTGAATTCCTGCTTTGTCAGTACAAACCAACCAAGTCCGCTGCTCATGGACTCACCTACTGCCCCTAGGCAAGACTCACCATCTGTGATATCGACCCGGGGACTCGTGGATGCAGCGTCTCCGTCAGGGCTGTGGGATCCGTCAGTTCGATCGGAGCCGGGAAGTGCTGCCGCTTGGCACGTCAGGGATGGGTACAAACTTTGCAGCAGTTCGGAGGAGACCGACCTACTGTCACAGGTCTCAAATTCACTGGGCTGCGTGTCTGGAATCCTGGGACCGGGGTAAGCAGGGGGATTCTGATCTTCTGTCTGCAAAATGTGGCCCTGGTCTGCAGCAGCTGAGTATCCGGGTGCCAGGGCGTTCAAGCCGCTGCTGACAGCTTCATCGTAGGAAGGCAGCATGACAGGAACACCGTCCACCACCACAAAGTCGGGGTCGCCCATGGAGCCCTCCTGGTTGCCTCTACATCAAACACAGAAAGGTTATCGCAGAGAGCAGGAGCATGGCAGCAGCAACTCGGAGCAACTGCTGAACTTCAGTAAGCACAGCCCTTTCCAGGCATGCCAAGTGAAGCTATAGGATCATTAACATTCACAGAAATGTTTGCCAAACTACGCTCAGGTTGGCGGGTGGAATCTGTAACAACCGGAAAAAATGAAAGCGGCAATGGGAACAACAGTTCCAGGAAGGGAAGGTAAACAGGTATGTGGAAGAGACAAGGAGAACCATTTGCTGTGCTGTACACAGTAGGTATCATGGATATAAGATCCCAGATGTAGTTCACCAGGCAGAAGTGTCTGAACCCCTGGTAGAATGTATGCTACAGCACAGAAGTGTTCATAGCCCAAGTAAACAGGCAGTGAGATCACTACTGCTGGTTGACAAGGGTTTGGTGGCAAGATTTGTGGCCTCCTTCAGGCCTTGCTTTCAAAGGATGGAGGCTTCCTTAACCAGTATTAATCTGGTTTCTTTTTTAAGCAAAACACTTCTATTAGTTGGGCAGGTCCATTAAACCCTAAAGTATCTGTTTAGTAGCCTATTAAACACAGTATAGTCCAGGCAGGAGGGAGTTGGTCCCAGGTACCTTTAAGACATGAAAACATCTGAAAAGGAGAGTACTGAAAGCCATTTTAGTAAGCCAGACAAGTCCAGGCTATGGGCCTTCCTCATGAAGAGCATGTGTCAATCAATGACAAATGCTCCCAGCTCCATGACACTTTATGGAAATAAAGGAAGATGCAGGGGATGTTTATGAATTGTGATGAAAATAACACTAATGGAGGTAAAGCAAACCTTTAATATAAATTTGTCCGTAGAGGAAAAAGAAATTCTTTCTTAAAATTTACATTACTAAGTCTACAGTAGTTAAAAAATTAATTCCCCCAGGACCTGAAAATGAGTGTTTAAAAATATTGTCAGCTATTTTTACAGGCAGAAGCAGCAGCTCTCAATAGAAGAGTGGTAATTACTCCCAGAGTGAATCTGGCAAATTTTGCCTTTTATCTTAGCTGCATGAAGGACTGCTGCAGGTTTTTGGGCATGCCCTTCCACACCAGTGGTTCAGGGACTTCTGCTCAGAGCAGAACAAAGTATCTGTAAGGCTCATGAGCTGCTCCATCTCTCCAGCAAGGAGTGCTGAGTATGTAAACTGAATCAAAGCCCTCAACCTTCAAAATAAGAAAGAAACCAGTACAAACCGTGGAAGGAAATGTGTCTTAAATTTGGTCTGGAACATCCTGGCTAAAATAACCAGTAGCAGTACTAATAAAACACTGGTAGCAGTAAATGCCACTATTTTCCATGTAGTCAGGAGGGTCTCCTGTGTATTTGGCCAGGTTTGTTCTGTAACAGAAAGACAATACAGGAGTTGTGCTTGTATATTCCTGTTGTTATTTTATATTCAACACTGTTCAGAATTGCCAGTTAGGACCACAGATTTTTTTATAGGCAACTTGTAAAAATACAGATAAACAAACCCTTTGCCATGTACCAAAAGCAGTCTTAACATTAAGCTGTCACAGATGATCTTGCTTTTTCCCCATTGACTGGTCTTTTATACATGCAATCGTGACCTTAGGTTGCATAAATATATCCAGGTGTTAAAAAATACATTTGAAGAGGTAATGATCAAAATAGTTTAGAATCATTCAAGATCTTGGGAATGCATTATATTTAGCCTTTTTCATAACCTGAGCCTCTTGAAAATCATCTCCAAAATAGTAACATCTTAAAATCAATGCTCATCACTTAACCATGAAATAGATGAAGTTCACCAGGCATTACCAGCCTACAAATCTGCTCCAAAATGAGGGACTGTAAGAAGATGGGACTGTTAGGAGAGGACTATCCCTTACCTGTTTTGACGCAGTACACTTGGTAGGAGGGGAACCACTCTCCGTACTGGCAGGTGATGTACTTGTAGTCGTTGGTGAGGGTGTAGCCAGGGTCACAGTAGAACTCCACCACCGTCCCGTGGTTGTAGCGCTCGCAAGGCCGCGGGTGGCAGATGTAGTCTCCATGTCTCACCATTGGAGGTAGTGGACAAACTTGGGCAAACAAACAGAAGAGGAGAAGGACATTAATGCCAGCAGCCCACCACTGGGCAGCTTCAGAATGTCAAAATGCAGCAGGCACGCCTCAGGCTCCCTGAGGTTCTGGGTGCGTCTCAGTGGCACCAGGCCACTGCCCAGGCAGGCCAGGTGCCCACCCACACCAGTGGAGGGATGCACATGCCAGGGGGTCACTGAGGAAAGCTTCCAATCCTCGGTGGGAAGAGGAGGGTGTCAGGAAGACAAATGGGGACACATGCCCATCAAGTGGCTGCCTGGGGATGGAGCAGGGCAGTCAAAATAAGGAGAATCATGCTCTTCATGAAGCATTTATAATTCAGCTGTAACATGCTATTTTTTGTTTCATTAACATAATTAAATGGTTATATGCATTAATTAAATTCCTTTTAAAATAAGTTTGCCATCAGCAGTGCTGCAAGAGATGCAAAGCACCTAGTGTTGCTTAAGCATGTGCAGACTGTATCACTGTAATTTTATTAAGTTGAGCTTAGAGTCTATTGGTGGTATTTGTGTTTTGTTATTTCTGAACAGCCTGACTGATCTCAGTGGGACCACTGGTGGAGTGAGGTCTTAAATATAGCAGAGACTGAGCCTGTGTTAATTAAATAGAATGGTTTACTTAGGGTTAGGTAAATAAGAGAGAACTGCAATATAAACATGTGAGACTTCTCCTGTAGGTCCTGGAATGACAGCCCAGGCAGATGAATTCCATGGAGAACTGAGGGAACACTCTGGAAAACAGCAGTGGGGAAAGCAGCTCACAAGCAGTATTTTTACAAGAGAGGAAACTTTTCCACTGTGTAAGTGTTGGTTGATTACTGCTTTCTTAAGTGCTTCTAGGGCAAAAAAAACCCTACAGAGTGTCATGATGTTTCAAATGACTGCATACTGACCCAAAAGGGGCTTCAGTTACTGGATGGCTGCTTTTATTTCCCTTCAGAGGCAGATCCCAGCTGGCTCAGTGCCCCATCTACAGGCCCTTCCCTTCACTTCATGCCACTCTCATGCAGGCAAGACCTACTGCATTGATTTAAATAATGAAAATGACATCTCTTGGAAGAAGAATCTTCCCAGAAATTACAATTCAGCTGCTTCTCCCTGTGAATCTTGTTACATGAATAATGCATTTCATAAAAAAAATACACAAGATATTAAATGAATCTTCAAGAGAGGCTGATTACAATGTGCAGCAATGTCTAGTCCCCATCCTCCGGAGACACGTTTTTGTTTGCATTTTCACTGGCAAGGCTTAATAATAACTTGAAATCAGAGTAAGTAATTCACATAAAAATTCACATCCTCAATGCTCTGCACACTTTCCAAAGTCTCTGGGCCCACAAGAAAGAGGAATACTTTACTGGGAAGTCAACTCAAGATTGAAAACAATTTTCTTAAGATTAGGGCGAGGTTGTCAGACTGAAATAGTACGAAAGCACCTTTTAATAATTCTTGTAGTAAAAAGAAAATGATCACTGAAAGCCATGATCCTGGCCTACCATAAGGAAACCTGGTATATTTTTATTACCTATGCTTAGAGCATGAGAACAAAGGAAGAGAACAATTTAAGCTCCTCTAGAACTGAATTTTGCCAAGCTCTGGCAGTGTGTAAGGGATGTGTAGATGCCCACAACCTTTCTAGCAATGGGCAAGTAGAGCACACCTTATCACAAAGAGCAACACTCAGAGAAACTAATTTTGCCCTCCAGCAATGTAGCTGCTACATCATCCCTAACCTCTTAATGTCATTGAGAGTCAAAGCAGCCGGCTGAATAGAAAAATCCCTCAAAGCTGGCACCTCAGCAATGTGGGTCAGCTCAGGAATGACACATTTCCAGGCAGATTTAAAGCTATACACCGTGGGGACAACCCAGATATGGAGCTGTCAGTCTGTTTACAAACGGAGGTGTATTTTACAACACCCAAAAATGAGAGGATCACTCTTTGTGTAGGATGTGTCCCCAGTACTAAAAAGAGTGCCACCCCTTCCATGGACACATCCATATTTCAAGGGAAATATGCATTGATGCTGCTTGGAAACTCCTGCAAACAATTTTTATTGCCCTGCCAAGTATTAGTCATGAATTAGTCAAGGTTTACGGGGTCAGACCTGCCAATAGCTCCTGCATGAAACACTGGGAACCAACAGATGCAATGAAATGAATGCAGGTTTGAAACTGAGGGCTTTTAGCTCAGCTGAAACAGTGCTTCATTCTTTTGTCAACTGGACTGCAAGAGTCAGGGATTCTAACTCACTTGGAGTATCACTCACCACCTCCCATGATCTTCATGTTCAACCAGTTTCAGGATCCCTTCAACACCTCCAAGGGCAAACTGGCCCCCACATACAGTCTGTAGCACTCAGGTTCAAAGCCTCTTTTCACAAATCTAGTCAAAGATACATCACAAGCAGCCCTAAATGAACTCACTTTGAGCTCTGGGCAGTCAGTCGTACACTCAGTCCTTTTCTCAACTCACTTCATTCCCATGGTCATCCTGATCCAAGATCCTTTAAAGCCAGTGGAAGGGCAGCCTGCAAGTGGCCTTGGTTTTGATCATGGAAAAGAAAGATTATGAAAGTCTGGAGGGCTGCTGAACTCTCTTGGCTCTCTCAGACAGAAAATTTTTAGTGCAGAGCCATCACGTTATAGGGTCTGAATCTTTATTAATGCCAGATGCCAGTGTATAATACTGGTTACATGGATTAAAAGCATATGTCAGATCAAATACGGAGGGAAACGCAGGTGACAAATCTAAAACCACTGAAGTTTTTTAGGAAAGTTAAAATTCTAGCATTCCCAGTAAATGAACCCTAATTGTGTTTGGGAATTTCAGGCCATGGACTTCAGGCAAATGCATCAAACTTACAGAATGAAAACAGCCATAAAGTGATTACAATAAAAGCATATCAGTGACAAGCACATTTTCACTGCCAAAGCCAAGAGCAGTATGCACAATAATCATAAAAAACAAGGGAATTCTACTTCAAAAAGATCTCACAGATCAAAAAAGCCCTAAGTGCTATTTTTAAATATGGTACTAAATTTTTACTACCAATAGCTTTCAGCATCTTCCCTTTACAAGGCTTTGGAGACTTTAAAGCTCTAATTACAACATCCAGCATGGATAATCCAGTAGTATTTTCTGACGACCAGCATTAAAAGACCACATGCTTGTGTCCTTAACTTTTAGAGCTTGGCAGAGGGACAGACATAATTCAAACAGTGTCTGCTGGTGGTTCTGCAGTAGGTGATCCCGGGTCTCTGGATCTGTCTTTGTACAGCAATTGGCCACAGACTGTAAGGGGATTTACAGGAACTTTATAGCTCAGCGTTCTCAGCTGAAAAGTTGAATCATTCATCAAAAAGAAAGAGCAATTGTGTTTATATGGCAAACAAATCCCTTGCTGGATGCTCAGGAGTCCTGTTACTCAAGGAAGTTGAAGGGAAGAATTCCTGATTCGATTTGGTGGACTTCCCTGCATGCTCCTGGGAGCTGCTGGAGCTGAGGGCTCTGCTCTGAGATCAGCTTTCTGCTCTGGCTGATTTTAATGAAGGACTAGCACTGTCAGGAAGAGCGTAAAACCTGGGGAGCTGAGCCTGGTGTTGAGCAGTGTGACACTGTGGCCTGGAGCAGAGGCAAGGGCTGGTGTGCCCCACGGAGTGTCCTCTCCATCACAGCCTCCGCAGAGCCATGTCCCTTGGAGCAGGGCCAGGGGAGGGTGGCACAGGCTGAGGGCATTTGAGCAATTAATGAGGTTCACCCGGTGATTTTTCCTACCCATTATGGTCAAGAAGCTTTTTAAACTCTGCCCAGGGGTTGCTGCAGTAATTCTGCAATGTTGACACGGGAACTGGAGGAGGGAGGGAAGATTTTTTGGCATTAAGATATTCTCAATTAACATCCATGACACAGAATAAAAACATTGCATGACTTTTTAAAAGCCACTGGTAGAGAGATAACAGTAGTTACCAGAGTTACAGATACTCACACAGCTCAAAACCCGGTTTTTAGTCAATGTTCCAAGGCTAGTGGTTTTAGTCTGCAAAGTAGACAGGTGGTAAATCACTCAGGTCTTGCCCAGCATTTTTTATGTGAGCCAAAAACTAAAAGCAAAAACATCTTGAAGTACAGGACACTTATAAAAAAAATAAGGGGTAGGAACAAGCAAGCTTATTTTCCACCTGTGATTATTTGTCTCGAGCTACTAATTCACTGTTTGGGTAGGACATTAATTTCTTAGTTAGCAGAAAACCCCAGTGTAAGGCCAGCCATTTCTGTTTGGCACAGGGATGGAGAGGATTAGAGACATTTGCACCTTATAAAGAATAACACTTCTTCCTAACATATCGTGAATGCCTGCTCATTATGCAAAGAGTAGAACAGATTAAGATGAAACTTACAGATGAGAAAGACACAGATAAAAACCTGCCAGCTCCACTGTGCAGGAAAATGCTGGGGTGTTGCACTCAGAGAATCATCTGAGAGAGGGAGACACTGTCTGTTTTGCTCACAAACTGGAAGAGAACAAGAGTTCATCTTGAAGTACAGGACTCATTTTTGTACACATCAGGACACTAATTGTCACCAGGAATCTGGACACCTGGCTACTGCATCCCAACCAGTGTTTAACTGAAGCTGTCACTTACTCCATGAGACCACGGCTGCGTATGTCCCAGCAGGTCTGACCCTTCCCATCGAGGGTGGCCAGGTCCCCACCTGAAGCTTTACTGGCTGGCTTCTGGGGCCTAAGGAGGGGCCCTTTTCCACACACTGCCTCCGTACAAACACACGCTTAGGGATGGATGCAAGATCTGAAAACTGTATTTTTTACAGGATCATTATCTTTATAGAAGATAGATAATGTTTGTTCCTTTTTCTGTTTCTTTATGAACACGGTGCTAATAAACTTGGTTTCTTGGTCCCCTCAGTGTCATCACCCTTCACACCTCCAGAATAAGAGATCCTCGAACAATAAGTTTTTCTTTCATATTCATAAGTATTCCTGTCCAGTTCACCTGACAGACCCGTCCATTTCCACAGGTATTACCAGCAAATTAATCACACCTGCACTGCACAGTACAGAGTCTGAGGAAATTAATTCTGCACTTTGAATACTAAAAAAGGGATTTTTCTATTCTACACTTAGGTTTCAATTTACAGAAATGTACAAAACTCAATATATTTTAATTCTAAAAGAGCAAAACAAAAATTTCCACTAAAATGTCAGGTATTCTAAGTAGGATGGAAGAAAAACAGTGGGACTTAACCACTAATATCCAGTCAAAAGCTTGAAGAGGAAAGGTAGAGGTTTGTGAAAGGAAGGAAACAGCAGATCCCGTTGCTTTAAAATAAGCCCTGTCTAAACATCTCATTCTAAGAACAGCTGCTTAATGATACTTTTTTAAAATGACACTCTTCAGGAATGTAAGCAGAAGAGGAAGCATTACTGGAGTGAATTTTCATTTATTGTGAACATCAGCTTAACAATATCCTAATGAAACAGTCCTACAACAAATGCTGCTGGCACTGTGAAGGAAGAGTTGGTGCCTATTACAGCTGTACTGGAACAAACTTGTAGGCCTGAATTGGTGTTCTGAAAGTGGTGCCATGCTTTCAGGAACATTTCTGATTACTCATTCCCACAGCAAAACAACAGCACCAAGAGTAACAACAGAATAGAAAGTTTGGTGGAAACGACTGAGCACTCATATATAAAATAAATCCTATTTAAGCCTGACTGAAGATGTAAAGTAATGAAGATGCAAGACGCTCACTTTGAACTCTCAAGTTGCCAGGGAATTTATTTCTTGAAAGCCTAGAGCAAGAATTATTAATAAAATTGTGTTCTTAGCCAATAGCATCCAAATTCTTTTCAGTCTTAACCTTTCTTGATTATTTAACCTTCACAAAACCACTTAGGTGTTTTCTACTGAAAAGACACCTAACAGGTAAGCAATTTCTTCTCAGTCACTCAGCAAGTCAATATTCCAGCAGCCAGGAACATGCCCAAAGTCTCCTGGCTCCAGTCTGCTGCCTGTACCCCTAGAAAATCACCCTTGGGTAATTCTGAACCAGCTTTGACAGTGAGGTAAGCCTTTCAATCTGCATGCAGTGAGAACTTCTCACCTTCTACAGAGTGTGAAATGAATTGAATAGTTAAGTTTTTGAAGAAAAGCTGCTTCTCTGGTCTAGCTTTGACAAACACCATCTTGCTGAGAATTGCATGAAACAGTGTAAAACTAGTTTCAAATATATTTTAATAATATTTTAATATTAGGTGATTCCAAAATGGAAACAGTGTTTTACAATAACTTATGGTACACACTTCCTTCCTGGAACTGCAAATTACATAGTAGCTTTTGCAGTTCCAGTCAGTTGGGCTCCTACAGAAGCATCATGCCAAATTCACACTCAACCTCAACAACTCTGCCCTTCCTAGCACAGTATCCTGTGAAGCATTGATATCAGTGCTGAAGTCTTTAGTTTCAAATGCATTTCACCACAAATACAGGATGAAGCACACCCCAAATGATCTTTTTCCTATAAACTATAAGTTAAACAGTGAAAGTTTCATTTAAACTACAAAAAATTGTTGACAAGTTTACAGCTAGAGAGCTAGGACTTCTTTTAGCAAATGTCCTGCAATTATATTCAAGGACATATTTATATTAATTATTAACATGTGAGTGCTCGGAGCACTGTGGTCTCATTTCCTTCCCTCATGAGTGGGAACTGCTTTATGATCAGCAGTTGTCTTTTTAGGATTTGCAGAAGCAGATTCTGGGGACTACACAGACGCTTTGCAGGGAGGAATTTAAAAATTCCAAAATAAATCAAGGCTTGGGTATTTGACAGGATCCCAGGATAACCTGAGGACTGGAAAAGGTCAAAGTGTTTAGAAGTATCATGGAGGTGGAGGGGAGAGAGAGCAGTCAGGAAGCTGCCTAAGAAAACCAGACAGCCAAAGACTCGTGTCAGGAATGTCTGAAAAAGCCAGTGCTCACTGAAAGCTGGATGTATCAGTGGGGTTTTATGTTACTTTAATCCCTCTTTTTTGAATAGCCTTTTCTTCATTGTTCTGAGCAAGAACCCCTTGAGCTTGTGCGTGGTTACCTGTACCAGTCATCAGGGAACGACGGAGACAAGGAATGCTGGAATAGACAAGCTGTAATCAGGGTTTAGCTGAAGGCTAAGGAAATCAAACTGCACCACATAAGGAAGGAAAAAGCACAAGATCCCATTCCCAAAGGAGAACTACAAGGAAAAAAAAAAAAAGTTGGGGGGGAGGAAAAGCAGCAGATGATCTTAGCACTGTAATTTCACCAACCATCTTACAAGACCACGAAGGCATGGAGGAGTGTTGGTTTCTGTTATTTATGTTCAGTTCCCAAGTGCCTGCCTACACCGACTGGTGAGCGTGCCACCCTTTAAATATTGGGTTTTATCTCTGCAAATGAACAAGTAAGTAGACTTCCTGATGCACAGAGTCCATAGCTACAATTCCCTCCATTAGTGGAAGCTGTTCTATGTGTGCACTCTGTCACCAAATTTAATGAACATGTCCATAAAGCACAGAGATGTTTGATTTCAAGGTAGGCAATGTGTTATTTTCCCTTCCAAGCAGCCTTGTCAGATACAGTTAAAGATTAATATCATAAAATAGCCTCCAGGAAGAATTTTTGTCAGCTTTCCCTCACCTAGCCCACAGTATATTTATTATATTTATATTAAAGCACTATGGATAAAACACTGCGTCCATATTATTATTAGCTGCATCTGGCAGCTAATATGGAACTTGAGGGCAGAAATTATGGCTCCATGAATAAACTGGGATGTCTGTCTGATTCTGGAAATGCTAAGGTGTTTCTGAAAGGTACAAGGGTGATCAGCATAAAACAATGATGTACTTTGGCAGTCCTGTGCAACAAGCAATACCAAAGACATGAAAAAAACAGATTACAAGATGCTATTTTGTTGCATCCTTGAAAAACTCTGGACAGTGGAGAAGGCATCCATTTCAATCCAGCCAAAATCAAAAATTTCTGCAATGCAAAAATGTAGCAGTTACTTAGAAATATAATGCTATTTATGTTCTTCAGTGTCTTCAACTCGGAGCCTGTTCTCCAAGCCCTCCATCCCTCACAAGAAGAGCTGCAAAAAGGCCACTTTTTTGCTTATCCTTTCTGTCTTGGATTTGGACGAATTTTCTTCATGTTTCACTTTGCAATACAGCTGCTGGAGTTAAGAGATTGGATGACTATTTAGCAGCATAACTTGACATCTCTGTCTAGCATTTTATGTCTCTGTGCTCCTTTTGAATTCAATTCTTTTCTACACCTCTTCAGCTGTTGGCAACAGATCAAGTTCAGCACTTTCCAACAGCACAGAAACCCAGATACTCAAAGTTAAAGTGTTCACCTTCCATATTCACTTTGCATATATGGATGCATATAATTCCTGCACTCCTGTGTGATGAATCAATCAACTGTCTACAGTGCAGAAACAAAAAGAATTATTGAATGACTTTTTCTAAAGAAAAATATACTCTTGAACTTCTTCATCACACTTGCTTTCCACAACAAGCACTCCCAGGGTGAGACACTGTCAGCCTATTTCATCTTTTGGGTGTCAGGCTAAAGGTGTCACTGACATAAAGGTGTTGCCCTAGTAAGGGTCCTTGGATATATGGTTGTCTGCTATTTGAACATTTACTGCTGGTTGTAGTTTGAGTCACACATTTTGCTGTAGGCAGAGAAATACCACTGTAGTCAGAGCTATTAAAAACCAGGCTATCAATATGTCCTGTGTTAACATTAACTCAGTTAACCTGGATGACCTCTTTGGCAGTTGAGCAATATCTAATTTATTCTCCCTCTGCCTGCAAGCTGAGTAGGTGCAAACCTAAACCAGAATTCTGGTATCTACCTCACTTAATTTCTCAATATCACCGTGTTTCATAACTTGCTTGTCTTGCTGCCCTCTGCTTCCTCTACAGGACTTTTATCTGTTGGAGATGTGCTGCATCAACATTATCATCCCTGAGGAGACACATCAGTCTGTCATGTTGGAATTTATCTAAAGCCTTCTCCAAGACAGCTGAGAAACACAGAGAGAAATCCATTTGTACCAATGCATAACATCTCAGGCTCAGAACTGCTTACTGCATCCCATCTCCTGAACAGGCTGACTTCTATCCTTTCTTCTCAGAGTGATGCTCTATGTTCCTTCAAGAATTTAAAAGATTTTAAGCGCCTAGCTGATCAGATAGACAGCTTGGTGTCAATCACTTCATGGCATTAGGAAATGTTATGGAAAAATGTAGATCTGTGAAGCTTTCTTTCAGAGTGTCTTTCACTTAGCTGGTTACAAAGTTTCACCTGTTTTGTTGTGAACTGTTACAAGGCTATGGCATTTCATCTCTAATATCACCCTCTTCTGTCATACCCTTTACTTTCTAGGTTCTAAGTCAGAAATATCAGTCCCTCTCTATCCCCAGGCTTATGAGAAGAAACATTTTAAAGTTCTGTTCTGTATTCTTACCTGTGTTCCCAGAGTATTTTCTTTCTCTGCAGCATACTTTGTTGGTTTTGATTTTCATCTGGCTAACCCCTTTTTATCTCCAGAAATCTCCTGGTGCCCACGTAAGGGGGGGTTGGGCTCCTTGCACTTCTGGCTTTGTTGTAAAATGTCTTAATTCCTTCCTTCTCCTTCGTTTCTTCCACAGTTTCTATAATTTTCAGAGTCCTGTCAGTACCTTTATGGTTGCTTAGCTTTGTATCTTTTCATCTATCCTCACAATGAACTGGTTTTATATTCCAGAGTTCAGAAATACCTTCAGGTTTTTTTTTTCTGTGTTTTTACTCTCTTCTTTTTATTAAATCTCCCCTTTGAAGACTATTCCTCATGTTAGGTCCATTTTAATTTTGAACCTACCTACAAAAATTTGAAATTTTCTACTTTACATTCTTTCAAATTTAACCTCAGCTAGAGAATCTGCTGGTCCCAGAAAGCAGAATGAAGTTTTGATATTGCAATATATTTGATGATTTCTTGCAAGACCAGCTTTTCTGTTCAGCTGGGACAATCCTGAAAGACATTCTAGATAACAGGTCTATTGTTTGCAAATTGAATCAACCTGTTTTCCCTTTTACTCTTAAATATAAAGCCAGGAATTCCCAATTACACTGTCCATACAACTGCTTTATTTTCTGGCATTATAATCAAATTCTCCCAGCCGTTCCTCTCTTTATCTGCTTCCCTTGCCTCTCTCCACCCAGTTCTTTATAAGAATTATTCCTTACATCTCCTTGGAAGATTTCCAGAGGGCATGAAAAATTAAAATACACACTCCAGATGGCAAGGAATGTAATCATATGCAGATCATGTTCCCAAACTTTCAAACTTCTCATGGCCAAGGTTTGGTTTTTTTTTCAGTTTGGTTTGGAGTTTCTTAGGTTCAGGGGTTTTGTTTTTGTTTTTTTGGGTTTTCTTCCTCAAAACCCTGTGTGATATTTTAATTCACTTTAAAGTACCATATCACATGAACATTTCCTAGTTTTAAATGTTTCATTTCACAGAGTTCCATACAGGTATGTTTTCAAGTGTTTGCTCTCCTCTGATGTTTTTTGAAGCTGTTTGATTTGTTTTACAATTAATATTTATACCCCATGTGGTATTCTTCGCTCTCATTAATTCTGCACCCATGTTTTGCATACCAGATTTTACAGAAGGCAATCGCTAACTTACATCATTTTCTACAGATGGATAATTAACCCCGAATTGGTAATTTAAAAATCATATTAAAAAACTCAAAGCTTATTTTCCTTCAATTTTCTTGGAAGTGTCTGTTGAGTTTCAGTACAAAAGAAAGTCTAAAAGTTTCTGTATAATGGAAGTCCACCAGTAAAAAAGGAAATTAGGAAAGTTAAAGAAGAAGAAAATTCAGTGTGAAGATGCTTCATTTTATCCTCTAAATGACTGTGAAATTTTCTAGAACTGGTGAAACAACACTGTTTTCTTTACTGTCCTTCTCTGATATCGCTCAATCATTTCAACTGAAGGCACCCAAATGATTCAGCTTGAGGCAGACACTCAAAAATCAATCCAAATGTTTTAAATCTGGCAAAGGTACAAGCATTTAAGAAGAGGATCTCATACCTGGCAATCTGAGCCAGAGGCACCCTTTTTTGCTAGAGCCATAACCACTGCCCTGGCCAGATGCAAACAGCTGTTTCTGAGCAGTTGCTGCTCAGCTCTGCACTTCAGTGCCAGGTGACACAGTTCCTATGCTCTGCTCTGAATAAAGCAGCATTTTTTTCTCTCACTTATCAGAGAAAAAAAACTCCTTCCCTAAGAGCAGAAATTAGTCTCTCACCCGAGCTGGTGAAAGTTCTATGCTCACCAATACTGAGGGTAAGGCTGGGAAGCATTAGAAAGCCTGATGTGCAATAAGAGCTGCGTGATCCCTGGTGCGCCCTTCTATTTAAATAGAGCTACAAATCCTTCATTCAGAATTTATTTGCCCTAACTAAGAGGAAAAAAATCACCAGATTGATGTATAGTATTTTTGTGACTACACAGGAATTCAGGAAATCCCTTCTGTGGAAGCTTCAATGAGAACATATATCTAAATGAGGAAGCTGTAAGCAGCATTGTTTATAGGAGAATAAAAGCTCTCAAATGGTTTGCTATAGCTTCCTAGCAGTCATTTGCTTTTAATCATTACCATATTAAAATACTGAGCAGGAAATGTCATTACAATACATTTTTAATTGAACATAGAAAGAAATAAATGGAATTAATTTGTTATTTGCAGATTTCCTCTGCAAAAAATACTGCTTGGTGAGATTACACTGCACACATAAAAGAAACGCTGAAAAATGAGCTTGACATTGGAATGCAAGGTGGAGAATAAAAAAATATGCAGGGAAAGAATTTTGTCTACTAATTAAGAGTAGTGGATTGTAACAGGATTCCTGGAGATTGGCACTCCTTGCATAAATCATTTGAACAAGCACTTTCAAGGCCATCTCGAGTTGATTTACCCTATCTGGATTCATTTTGGACACCACTGCACACCTGCTGAAGCAGCCCTGCAGCAGAGTTCACAAGGGGAGCTGTCAGGAGTGACCTTTCAGTGCTGCTGGAAGCTCTCTCTTCTCCCCCAAAGCTGAACTCTTGCAAGTGGTCTGCTGCAGATTTGGTCTCCTGAGGCTCACTTCACAAATGCATTGATGGGATGCCCATGTGAAACCACCATGGAAAGAGAGCAGTAAGGAAGTGATTCAAAGGGAGGCTGAATAGAAATCAGAACTCAGGAGGTCTCCCTGACGGCCTTGGCCCAGCACCTGGCACACACCAATTCCCCCCATCACAGAGCATCATAGTTGAGAGGGGATGATAACTTTTGACGTGTCATTTAAAATGCAGAACTGTCAGGGCAGCAGTTCTTGCCTCATGTTTTAAATTATCAAGAAAAAGAGCCTCTCTGTGACTTTATAATACAAGCAAGAAACAATGAGCACATGAGTTTTCTTGGGTGTTTTGACAGTAGCTGGGATGCTCACCTGTGGTAAGTGACAGTAAGACACAACTTTTTCTGTTTCATATGCTTGAGTTTCATGCTCTTATCTTTCTAACTGAAAAACTGTCATTTTTTTCAAATCAGTTATATTGTTTGGATTAAGCCTAACAGGGCCCTTCTGATTTTTTAATGTGTTTTCCATGCTATAAACAACAACAAAGCCTTCCAAAATGGCTTACACAGAGCTGACTGAGGATTAATCTTTCATGGTGAGCTAAATAAACAAACAAAAAAATCATCTTGTTTTGTCATTCCAAAATTGCAAAGGCATTTTTGAATTTTGAAACTTGAATTGTCAGCTAAAAATAAGGATCACTTAATTATTTTTTGTGCAGTTTATCACTTTGTTGATGCTTTTGGCAAATTTTTGCACTTCCAGAATGCTTAGCATTTAACTCAGTGACATAAGCATCACATATGAATTCTTGTAATTACTTTTAGCTAAATGTTACATATAGAGAGCTTCCTTACAGGCTTGAAATAGAAGAAAAATGTGGTCATTTTAGGAGAATGAAATGCAGAGGATGTATTTGGATTCTCATGACTCCCTAGGATGTTTCATTCAAGATGTGAAGAGGAGGAGGTTAGTTTATGCAGTTTTGGCAATGTATGGAGCAATCCATCTGGTATTGCTGTTTAAATGTCTAGGATGCAAATAAAAATCCACTACAACACCCATAATCCCAGCACTAGTCACAGATTATTCCTTTTGGCTCAGTAGGATCTACCTGTTTCACACAGAATGGTTTTTATGTTCCTCATCAATAAATTAGCTCAAATGTCAATCCTTTAAGGTTAACTGCTACGAGAGACAGCGAATACGTGAGTGTGCAGCGCCGTGTGGCGCTGGATAATGACTGCAGCTGCCACAGCCCAAACTAAGAGTTTCTGTGGGGTGTTTTTTAGCTGGTCGTGGAAATCTGTCCATCTGTGTAGCAGCTCTGACCACCTGCACAGGAAGGTGAGTTATGTAACTTCTTCAGTGTTTTGATCAGAAAGGCAGCAGAGAGTTGGCATTTTAAAAGCAAAGCAATCATTAGAAGCTTTCCCTCTTGCACCTGGGACACTGCGAGAGCAAACACTGCTTCGGGAGCACCAGGAGCTGAGGGTGCAGCAAAGCACAGCAGGCTGCACCCAGCAGAACCCACCCAGGCTCTGCACAGCCACTGGAAATATCAGCAAGAGGGGAACCGTGGCTACAGCCCTGAGTTACAATCACAGAGAGCATGCAGGTCTCACAAACTGCAAAGATAATCAAACAGTAAGACATTTACCTTCCACATCAAGGCACCTAGGTGGGCTATCTGACCAGATAAGGTTATACATGCACTCAAGGATCTCTGCCCCTTCTAGTTTATATCCAGGGAAGCATTGATAATGCACCACTGTTCCTACGGGGAAGGAGGCCCCGAACTCAGATATGTTAATGTAACTATGAGGAAGAACCAACGGCCTCAGGCAACCTGCAAATTAAGAAGAGGGAGGTTTCTTTTATTATCAAGTGCTTATCTCAGTCATCTTCACACATCTCAGTTACAGTTTCTAAATTGAGGAGTGTGATATTTTTCATCCTTTCCACTATGAATGGCATGTCTGCACGATCTCCCTCAGATAAATCTGCCTCGTTATCCTGTTTCAAACCCTTTTGTTGTTTAGCCCACATGCTTTGCTAGCGTGGCCTTCACTCCCAACAAATCCAGAAAAGATTTTTCTGAAACTGACAGTATTTTGTTTAACAAACATTCACCGTTTCAGCAGATGGCAATTTCTTTTTGAGGTAGAATCTTTAATAAATAAAGACTGACATTTATATAAATGGTGAGTTGTATTCCTCATCCTAAAAATTACAGTCATGTGAACCCTCTTAAATATTAAAACTGCTGCTGTGACCAAAGTGCACGCAACTGTAAAAAATTTGCAGGCAGAATTAATGGTGTCGCCCTGATTTTTGTAAGACTTTCTAAGCCTTCTGATATTTACATATTTACATATTTGTGAAAAACTTTCTCACACACTTTCTGTAAACACCTCAGTGTTTTGCATTCCTTCATAGAGGAGGAGAAAAATTGATGGACTGTTTGTCTGTCCAGTGTCTTTGGAGAGGTGACACTGCCACCGTCCAATCCACTGTCACTTTTGGAAAACTATAAATACTGGAGTCAGAAAAAATAAACCCTCTTCTCCTCTCTTCTGATCACCTGAGCTGCAGTGTGTGTCTGTGTTCTTTCATGTCCTATAGCGACATAATGGCTTTGAAATTCTAGTCTGAGGAAGTCTAAAGGGACATGACTTCCTAGGAGCAGTCCCATGATAAACATTGAGTGAGATCTCAGACTAGGTTATCAGAAAGTTAAGGTACCTGTTATCATCAGAAATTGTAAATGTAGTAAGAATCAGAGACTATGTTCCAGTTCTACTTCTGGAATTATTCCTGAGGGATTTGTATCATGGCTGGTACTGGACAGTGACAGTTAAATGGTTACCAACCAAATTTGGGGCAACAAAGAGCAGTGAATTTAACAGATGGCGTGTCTTTGTAACATGTCATTCCTCATGGCCCTAGAAATGACCCTCTGGGCAATATTTGACACTGTTTAATTTTTTAATTTGCAATAGTGTGGAGAAAAGATGACTGGTAATCATGGAATGAAAAATAATATTTTAGAATTATGTGACTAATGGAAGCTGCATTATGGCAGTCCATAAATAGGCCTCTTGCCACTACTAGGAATTTGTGAAGAATGTTCACAGGACTCCCATAATTTTAAGCTAGAGGAGGAAACAAAATTCAGTCTGAGAACTTCTTGTAAGGTACTGGCATTTAAAACAAAAAGCCTCAGCAGCATTTCAAGCAGCCATCTCCTTGCAATGGTCTTTTGAGGGAGAGGAACAAACCCGAAATAAAATAAAGGGAAAGCTTGAAAGTTTTTTGCAGCATGCTGTACCACCAGAGCAATGATTTCATTAGCTGTTTAAGCAGCTGGTTATGTCCCTGCTCAAATAAAGCTTCAAGCATCCTATCTGCTGGCTGCTGCTTCTACCTAATCAAGAATGCCCCACACACAACACACTAATTCCTGCAGAGTGAGCAGCCCGTCGAGCAGGACGGCATAAGCAGCCCCCAGTGGGACAGAAAGAGCATAGACTGCCCAAGCAAGACCAAGCTTACTCTTCTCTGAACTGTATCAGGGAAAATTTGGTCCTCCTGGCTCAGAATTTTAATACTTATTTTGTTCCTGGTCACGCAGGATGGAGATTTATTTAAATTTGTATGACAGCCAAGTGTTTGTGAAAATTCCTAGGTCTCCAAACAAGTCAAGCTGCTTGAAAAACTTCATTTTGACATTTTTTTGCTAAGTAACATCATTCCAGATTCTTACACGCTCTACAGTCCTTCTCCACTGCTCTGGCAGGGAAAGAAACATCTTAGTGTCATAAGACTCCCCCGCCTCTTGTAATGAAAGGGACGTAGAAATGCAACTGACAGCCTACCTAAAGCAAGCAGACAAGTGGCTTTGATCTTACCAGTGCCTGACATGGCAAAAGAAAATTCTGGAATTCTGCAGTAACTTTATGGAATTTGGCAAAATACGGCAGGGTCTTGAATCTGAATTGCCTATTCTCTGCCTGCCTGGTAATCACAGCACTTGGGTCTTGTGCAATTGATTTCTTAACTTTTATTAGCACTGTTTTTGTTTTGGAAAGCAGTTAATATTGACTATTGAGTAGAAACAATTGATTATGTTTCACAGTGTAAACACACTACAGAAGTAAGAAGACAAGAGGTATTTGGGATACTTCTGCTTACTCAGTAAATATTGCCTGTCACAAAGTTTGCACCTGGAACTCTGGCAAATACAGCATCTGCAAATCAATCTTTTAAGCATTCATCTCCCCTGCTGCAAGAGTCTTAATCTGCCTAAATTAGATGTGAGGTGCACCCCCACAGAAAGGGGCTGTACACTTCATAACGCGACACGTGATGCCATTGCTGATAGGATACCCCGGAACTGGCACCACTTTGCTGAGGTTTTGAAAAACCTCCCCTTTGCTGTTAGGCCTGTTCAGATACAATATGAGCATCTAAAATGCTGAGCTAGCCTGGTATTATGTCTGAGTTTGTGCCACAGTCAAAGGCAAGATCTTGGGGGACAGTCTGATGTGCTACAGCTCCTGAGAAGTGTCCCGGCTCTCCTGCCTACCTGCCCTGACTCTGCAAATTTGTGTGACAGTGTAATTAAATGCTTACAGAGAAGGGTTGGCTCTACAAGGCAACAAATGGATTTGAGGAAAGTTGGAACTAACCCAGTCTGCTCCTCAGTAAAAATCTCTCGCTGCTGTTCAGTGGGCCAAGCTTGTTACCAAGACGTGACTTGGTTGAAATGGAGTCAGTGGTACTCAGACGTGCTTATTAGAAATGTGAAGGGAAAGGGAGCCCAGGGTTATTGAATTTCCATTCACTAAAGCTGCTATTTCTCACAGTGTAAGCTGAGCTGGGATCCCATGCTGCTGATGTTTCTAGTTCTACCACTAATGGCTTTTCTGGCCAAAACCATCCCTGTGCATACCCTGAATTTTCAGTCAATATGTAAAGGTTTAATGGACTGTGAATCTAATCAACAGCTCGGCTGAAAACTCTGACAAAAGAACAGGTTACAGTTTCTCTCCTCTACCCCTGCTTCTGCACAAGGTAAAGGAAGATAAAGTGCAGTTAGAAGCTCAATTTTTTCCACAAATTAGTTGGTGAAAAAAATGCAAGATGCCCATCATAACTTCTGATTGATTACCTTGGTTGTTTTTTACTTTTTCTTGCAGTGTATGTGTCAGATTTGAGCTTTGCAAACAAAAAAGCAGTATTTAAAGTAGTAATATAAGCATTGGAATGTTCAGGAAGCGACATCTTTCCTGCAGTGAGCAAAGGGGAAGAGAAATCAAAAAAATCCTAGCAGCAGCACTACTCAAACACTGCACTGTGGAGCTTATCAGATCACTGACATTCTTACAACTGTAGGAAAAAATATTGGCAAACTATCACAAGATGCATGAGCTATAAAACAGGACGTGCTGGAGTACTAAACCTTGACATATGGGTAGGTTATCCCATGTTCCATCGTCTTGGCATATGGAAACCATGTTGTCTAAGTCAGGGTAACGGATCTGGAATCCTTCATGACAGCTGATTATTAACTTATCGCCAGTCCTGTATGTCTTGTTATGAACCTCTGCATCTTCAACTTGTGGAACAAGGCAATCTGTGACTTCATGAGAAAAAGAAATAGTGACTTCATTAAAAAAACATGGCTAGCTGTTCAGTAATCAAGCTCTTAAACAGAAGTTAGCATTTAATATAAGTGCTCTCCTTAAACTGTTTGGAAAATACATGCATTTCAGTAAAAGTGCCTTTTCTCTAGTAAACCACCATTTTACCAAGTCTGTAGCACTGTAGGACTGGCTGAGGTGCTACAATAATGGATCGTTCCCCCAGTCTTTTTAAAACCAACAAAATTAGGAGCCTTTAGGAAGACTGTGGTTAATTTTGGCCCTCCATTCATCAAGTGTGGAAATTATACCCCAAAGTCTGACTGTCCCAAGGTCCCATGCGAAGGCAGACTCTGACAGCACTGAGGACAGGACGAAAGAAAAGATAAAATACAGATATGGCACGAGGAACACAGAAAAGCTGCAGTTTTAGCAGAGAGACAGATGAAAATCAGGTACATTTACAAGGGTTTATCCAGCTCCATTCCACAGAGTTCATTATGATAATTCCTTTACTTTTATTTCCTTGACTATGTTTTAAACCAGATAGTTTTGTGTGCCTGCATTCATATGCCTTTAGAGGACATGATTTTTAGGGTCCTGAGCAGCACCTCGAGTGCTTGTAGAAGACTCTCAAGAAGGGACTGCAAATCTGAAGTGATATACAGGGATGGGCTCCAGTACCTGCCTGTGGCACATGCATCAGACAGTCACAAATCTCACTCTAGGTGCCAAAGACACCAAAATACAGAATGAAACTCAGAACACTGAGAGATGTGGAAAGTAGAAGGGGGAAGCAGGGGAAAAATCCCCTAGTAATACTGAATAATTGAGAAACAATCCAAGAGGGTATGAGGGAATAGTCTGGGTGACTCCAAGTTCATCCTCATCACAAAGGCAAAGTGAGATGAAACAGAAGACAGGGAAAGATTAAATACTGGGAGAAAAGTTTTGTTTGTCTGCCAGCAGTCAATCCATGACAGAGATGGTAATAAAAGTTTCCAGGCATCAAAACCCAAGAAGTATTTCAAACACAAGAGAGGCAGAAAAAATGTTATAAGCCTGTGTTACACTGTTTTGTTCCCCCAACACTTATACCATGAGAAACAATTATATTCATTTAGGAATACTGAATTTATTATGAAAATAACAAAGAAATCCCTTGAGACTTGCACAGAAGAGAAAGTTTCTGCCATTTTCATGGGTAATTCTTGCTAGAGGAAGAGGCAAAGCTAAATTTGTATTTAGCAATTAATTGTTACTATGCACTAAGCAAAGTGATAGTGACAGCTTGTTTGTTTAGAAGCACAAGTAGAAGGAAGATAAACTGTCATTTAGCACAGCACTCACAAACTTCTAAGAGCAAATGTATTTCATAATGGTTTTATTTAGCTAGGCAAACTAGGAGGGGGGGTGGCTATTACTCTGAGACTCCATCACTAAATTTTACTAACCTCAAGGGGGACAGTGTTGCTCCCCCAGTTAAAACATACTTGGTACTTTCCCATCACAGTAAGGTTTCTAAAATGCATTGTGCTTAGCTAAAAGTTTGGTATGGGTCCTGAGCACATTATTAGTTAAAAATTCTTCCATTTCTCTAGTTACTTTTTAGCTTCTTGGCAGCTGCTGCAGGTGCCTCCTGCTGCTGGTAGCAGGAAGGGCTGGCAGCCTGCCAGGCGGGCTGAGGAACTGCAGCAAGAAGTTTTCTTAGAATTTATTCATTTATAAATGCAGAAGGCTGGGAGGATCCATGCCCTAACCGGAGGTTGTAAAATACACTGGCGAGGGTGCAGACATTGCTTTCAAAGATGGAACAGTTTTCTCTCTCTCTATAAAGTTAATCAGCAGAGAAGACAGCAGAGGATGCCCCAGAAGAAATGCCTTACACTAAGCCATAAAAGCTGTCAGGAAGAGGCTGTCCTGAGCACCCCAGGAGGATGGGATGAGATAGATGGAGAACCTGCTTGGCAGCCACGCAGGAGGAGGCTGGAGATGGATGCCACGAGACAACTTCAGTGAACAGCTCCCTCTCTTGCTACCATGTCTTTCTGTTGCTATACAAATAAAGGAGGTGTGTGTACAGCACAGTAAAACATGAGTTTTCACTTTCAAAGTGAGGGAAATAGATTCTGTAACAATGATCTATCACAACGGCTCCATCCCTGTTATTCCAAGGAGCAGCTGTAGATGGGATCATTTTAATCGGGTAGATGTTGGAAGAGAACAGCGATAAGTTGCTCACTGCACCATCCTCCGCCTGCCACATCCTGGCTGACTTTGATAACAGGCTTATTACAAGCTCCAACTAAACACTAGACCAATGGGCCACAATATTACAGCTCTTTTTCCTGATGCCTTGCAAGCAAATGCTTTCCCACTGGCTGAATTCGTACTGTTTAGCACTTAGTCAGGCATAAACTGCAGTATCCACCTCGCCACCAACAACTGGATTAGCTGACACCAATTCTGCTTGGAAAAGCTAGAGGGAAGTGACTGAATTTTAAAATGTCCTGTCCTAGAAAATAAACTCCTTTATTCTAAGTCCTTCTCAGTAAATCCATGGAAGCTGCTAAACCATTTAAGGGAATATACAGTCTTTAACCAGCATCGAACAGCAAAGGCTATGACTTACACTCCTTTCTGGCAGTCTTACATGATCTGCTTATATCAACTGTGTGAGAACGAAAATGGGCCAGCCAAAAGGACACATTTCTTATCCTGCAGGGACAGAAAGAGGGTGGGGTAGAGCCAGCAGGCTCAACAGCCTGACAGGCATGAGGCATCACCTTGCCCTAACTTTTCTGAAGATTTGTACATGAGGAACTCTTGGCTATAGCAAACCAAGTGCATCCCCATCGCAGCAGATTGGTTTGAAGAACAAAATTTGTTAAACAGTATAGTTAGTGTTTTGCTCAGATGTAAACTATGCAGAACCTCTCAGAACTGTTCCTTCCAGCCCATGGGGAAGGAAGATCACCCTAACTCCTTCTCAAGAGCACTTGGACCCCAACAGCAACTCAGAAGGAAGGCATGACCTAGCCACTATGGAGACAGCCACACCCACCCATGGGTACCAGCTGGTCTGGGATGGCTTGTATCTATTGCAGGTGAGCCCCTGCTGTCCATGCTAATCCAAGAAGGTGCTTGTAGGATTTACTTGGGAGTACTGCTGGATGTTGGCCAAAACCATGTCAAGGACCTTTACAACACTGTAAGAGTGTGTGCAATTGAAGAACAGCGTCCCAATCCCTGCTCTGGCACTGTTTTGTTTCCTATTTGAATGTAAATGCAAATGCAGAGGTCTCCTGTGTATCTCACTGTGGACAAGGCTCTGAATTAGCCTTGACTACATCAAGTCACACCACCGGCAGGCTGGAACAGATAGAAACAGGGAGGAAGGATGAAAGGAATATAATGAAGACTTGGTTTGATGCAGGGACAGCTCATCTCCACCCTGTGCTCTTAAAAGTAAACATTTGAGAGCAATATTGTCTCTTGGTTTTTTACTAGTGTTAAATCCACAGTACAGTGTTATCGGGATTGTTCTGTGGATGTCAAACACAGTATTTTAGTGCATATCAATAACGCTTTTTCTTTGTTGTCTTTGCTTGTATTGCAACAGTGCAGAGAGACTTTGCCTAAGATCTGTGGCCATTGAGCTGTGGCCTGGTTACAAATATCACAGAATGCTCATAAACAGGCTTAAGAATCAGCAAACACTGGGCAAGACACATAAGAGATGGGGAAATAAAAATATTTCAGTCATCTCATAGACTCAGGGACAAAGGCAAAGCAAATGGAGGGCTAAACGTCCTACAGGAAAGCTGTAGCCAAACCATGTACTAGTCCACTACCTTCACTGCAGGTTTATCATCCCTGTCAGTGGGAGAATGAGACACTGAGAACATCTCTCTGTCTGCCTGCAGAAGCACGGGGAGAGGAGGGCACAGCTCTCCGCTTCGTTGCCATCTCCATGCAGACTGTAAATTTAGATTCAATCTCATAGGAAAGAGCTAGCATTTGTTCCAAGTAGGGCAACAGCCTCAGCAGCCACATTATCACAGTGGGAGAAGATTAGATTAAAGTGTGAACAACATGACATACTGCTCTTAAACAGTAAATACAAAATTCCTACCTCAGAGGTTTGGTATTTATGTGCATAACCGTATTAGAGCTGATGAAAGGTACAGTCACAACATGCTGTAGATCAACATAAGAACATAACTCCAAGCATACAGATTTTTGACAGGGCATTTATTGGGCACCAAGTCATGCAACTTCATTCTCGTCCTGACACTTAAAATCTCCTGCCTCTTAACAAGAAATGACAGACCTATAAAATCAAATTGATTGGGTGAAGAGCTCCAGGCAAACGTATTAGTTCTAAAATCAATTACATTCTGAAACAGGTTGCTTTGCTTCCTTTGGTAAATATCATCCATTTGTGATTAGAGATTGTGCTAGTAAACACATAACAACAATTAAACACACATAACATATAGAGATAAAATTATCCTTTGCCAAATCCCAACTCCTGAGAATAAATGAACTCCAAAGTAGGGAGTGTTTTTACTGTTCAAGCTCAGCTGGCACTGCCTGACATTTATATATGCTGGGATGAGAGGCGTGTAGAGCATACCACAGCCCATGGAGCAGCCAGCCCCCGCCGTAAATGGTAAATGCAGCATAAAGTTTATTTCACCTTGTGGTAGGTAATGATTAATGGGAAAACATTAACTTCTCCCTTCTCCAGCAGTTGCTAGAATTTTCATATTTCTTTCTATATATCATTATGGAATTTCTGCATGAAGACTTTTATGTATATCATTAGACAGCTGAGAATCACAAACCCTGCTGTAATTCTCTCTTGACTTGTCTCCAGATGTGCCACATCCCTACACTGTCCACCTCCAGTGTCCCTCTGCTCCCAGTGTGCAAAAGATCAGTCTAAAAATCACTTAAGCCAATGCTTAGGGCTCATGGACTGCCACCGAGCCTTTGCTTAGTATTTCTTCTGAATCAGTGGTGCTGTTGTGCATTGGAAAAAAGAATTAATGCTGTAATCTAATACCTGAGGTATTATTATAATGTTAATCAGGGAAGTACTTAAGCACTTGCTCCACTAAATCCTAAATCAGGGTCCTACTCTTTGGTCCAAATAATAAGAAGCATTTTTGCATCTGCCTAATTTTGAGCACAGAACTTTAACAAGACTAATCACATAATTACAATTATGCTCCAGCTTAAGTGTTTTGCTTGCTCAGAGCATTGGCTAGCAATCCTTTTTAAGCGTTCTGTGCTGGAAAGTAATTATTATCTCTAAAGCAACTGTTGTCACATCATACATCACATTCTCATCTTTCAATTTCTTTCCTTTTGGAAAACACCTGGCTCGAGTGTTGATCACACTGACATTAGTGGCAGTTTTGTTGCTGATGGCACTGTGATCAGAAACTTCCTCCACAGATTTCCACTGGGCTGGAGGGCCTGGGAAGAGGTTTGAATATTTAATAAAGCACATTAATGCTTATTTTAACAACTGCAGTGGATGATACAGGCAACATTTCAAAGATGCACATCAACATTCCTAATGCCCTGCTGTGCTTAAGGAAACAGAATTTCCAAGCATTAAAGCTTTTTCTGGCAGTGCCAATAGCCAGTTTAGACAAAGGCTGCTGTCACTCAATATCTATTTTTTTCTTAAATAACCATGAGATAAGAGGCAAGGTCATCTATGAAAAGAGGCTGTCACAGAAGAGGGCATGATTTTCATGCATGGTTATTTTTAAATGCATCAGGTTGTTTCTTTGAAGCTGACCCATGTGACCATATGATGAGGTGCTATTGGCACCCCTTTGCCTTTATTCCTAGACATCAGCTGTCACCTCCAGGGACAGCTCACGACTGTGCCCCTCATGGCTCTGTAGCCCATGGCTTCACACATGTCCAGCAGAACATATTTTACCAAAATTTCTCCTGCCAACAGGCCAGCTGCCTGAAAGCCCATGCACTCCTTACCAGCTGCCTCTGGCTACTCTCTCCAATATCTCATGCACCACTTTCACCCTGGCCACTGTTTAGGGTTGTTCCCTTCACATGAACCTCCTGAGCATGGTCCCCCCAGGCCCTGCTTGTCCCTGCTGTGGCACATCCCTGTCCTGGCACATCCACACCCCAGGATCACAAACAAGTACCTGCAGTTTTTATAAAGGCTAAGTGATGCATGATCCTATGCAGTAAGTGTGTTTGTGAGCCACATAAGCCTTCAACTACCTCTGAATAAAGTCCATGTATTTATTTGATTTTAAATGGTGAAAGGCAACCTGAAGCAGAATTCATCTCCCTCCAGCATGAAGACAATGAGGCAATGGGTAATGTCTTCAGCAGAGAAGTCACAACACTAAAATGTAAACAATTTATTTAACTAATACTTTTCATGTTTGTTGACTTTAATAGCTCTGTTGACCAAAAATAAATCAACTACAAGGACAGGTTATATCTTTAACATATTTGGTGAAATAAATAATTTGTGCTGCATGGGTGTACTTTGGCCAAAATTACAGTTATGAAATTCAAATTCATCTTGCCTCTAAGACCTAGAAAAGGAAAGCAATGTAACATCCTAAGTATTTAAAACCAAATACAATTTCAAATATACAATAAAAATAAATTGGTTTGTGTCATAATACTCTGAATTATCTCAGAGTAAACTTCTACCCTGGCTTTCAACTTTTCCAATCTATGTGTATTTGATTTTGCTACTTGACTCTTGCATACATCATGAAATACCATTAAAAAAAATACTGTTTCATGAAATATTGTTTAAAATTCCTGATAAGAAGGAGCAGTTGCATTGGAAATTGATTGTATTTTCCTAGTAAAATATTGCAGAAAGAAATATTAAGTGGGCAGCTTTAATAAATAGTTACAGTTAACTTACAATGGAGGTTGTTTTTCCTCTCTGCATCAATTTGTAACTAGTTAAAAGGGGAGGTTAAATTCTGTTTTCACTTTTCTGTATGTCCCTTTGAACACACACAGCCTCTCATGGTACAAATGTAACTGACAAATGAGGATTATGGAGGGAAAATTAAAGTATGTATCCAATAAGACAGAGTGAAATGGACTCCAGCCTGTGGTGTTTTGTCCAGAGACACACAGACATGCTACATGGACAAGTAAGAAGAACTGATGTGGTGGACAGCTTGAAGAAAACTGACTTACCTTCTTGTAGGCACACAGGTTTATCACTGGGTTTCCAGCTCAGGGAGCCATTAAAGTGTCTCACACAAAGTTTTTTGGAAGTACCATTGAGCCTGTATCCTTCTTGGCAATGGAAGCGGACCACCACGCTTTCAAAGAAAACGCCTGCGCTGGGCGTCTTGTAGCCATGTTCAGGAGCTCCGGGATCAGCACACGCTTGCAGGTCATCAAACCCTGTGTCAGACAAAGATACAATCCAACTGTGCTCATTTACCCCTCCTGCTATTTCTGTCTTTATCAATCATCTTCTTGAGGACCTGGTACCTTCCATACTGACCACTATTGAACCTGCTTGGGTACCAGGTACCCCAGAATTGAGAGAGGAACCCCCCAGTTACAGCTGAAATGCTCAGGTGACAGAAGTATTCCTGTCTTCTCATGAAGCTACTGGGGAAGCAGAAGTCAACCACACTCCTCGGGTAGCTGCCCTGGATAAAAATAAAGCACTTGACCCAGCCTACCAGTGGGGATTGCTCAATAATGTATCTGTAATTACTTCTGGGGACTATGGGATTTTGGAGGTCTCGTGCGGTCACTGGTAAGAATAATAATGTGTTAGAAGCAGAGAGGAAGAGGAAATAAAGGGGCATGAAACTTAACTGCCATCCAAAGACAGAGTAGCTGAAATTGGAGAACTGCTAAGTACAGGGAGATTTCAAGATGGGAGGGAGATCTGCCACAGGAGAAGGGGACAGTGTGACGTTGGATGTCATGAATGTGGATAAATCCAACCCCCTCATCAGTTTTACTTGGTAGCCCTATGACACTTTCAAACACTGTTATGGGAGTGCTGTATTACTTCATTGACACCAGAGGGGAGTTTGTAAAGTCCTTTACCTCTACAAAATTAACTGTAAAATAACAAACAAAACCCCAACAGTTGCAATCAATAAATGTGACTGTTTATCACTTTATCAAACTCATTTCAATGCCATTTGCATAAGTGAAAGCTTTTTTTACTGCAAAGCAGCAAAGGTTTAGTGCAGCACTGAACAAGGGCTGCATACAGAAAGAGCAAATAGCTTTGGAACAGGAACAGCAGGGGGGCAATTAATGCTGGCGGGAGGGATGCCTGGCAAATGTGAAAATCATTGCATGGTAGTTTTAATGTTTTGATTTTAAAAGAATAGTATCAGAGAGCCTCAGCTACTTCCTGCATTATAAGAATGAGATGCCTCCACGGTGCAGTCAGAGAGAAAGAAGATATTACAGAAAAGGACTTTTCGAAATCAATCTCCATTTCCCAAGGCTAAATCATTCCCTCTGCCAAGATCTCGTCGTGACGTGTTGGCAGCCAAATGGAGAGCACTGAAGGTGATGAAGGGCTCTTGCATTTGAGCACTGAATGCCTCTGCTCAGTCCCCTGGCTGGCAGCTGCTAGTGGAGAAGCAAGAGACCCACACCAAGCCACTGTGTCCTTTGTCCCATTTCCTGCTCCTGTGAGCAGAGGCAGGACACGCTGTGGGGTCACCAGGGTGGATTGCACATTCCTGATTTCCAGGTCCCGTTCTGACCCCCCCAACCAGGCCACCCCCCAACCAGTTCCCAGGAGGTGACATGATGGACAGAACCCAGCCTGAATGGACCTCCCTCTCCACCTCACCAGCATCCCCTCTCCTGGCTGAAACAGCATAAGAGCAGCTGCCCCTGTGCAGCTTCACTCCTCCATCCAGTGCAGTTTATCCCGGCAGCTGAAGCGTCAGTGCAGTGACCAAGTCAAACACATCCCTGAATTCCACCCACGTCTGCTCATCTGCCACACAGCTCAAGTCCTCCTGTGCAAATCACCCCAGACTCTCTGGCATTTGCCAATGGGATGAGCAAGGAGAAGCACAGTCATTATGATCATGGGATTACACGCTGAAGGCAATACTTATTAACAGAGAAAGGCTGTCCATTTTTACTGGAGATTAAAAAGAAGCTTCTCATGCTTCAGACAGCAAACCCACATCCTTTAATAATGTCACGAAGATCTTAATTATTTCTCATTAAACCAAGGGATAACATGACATTTAGATCAATTTTGTTACTTCAGTAATCTCGGAATTTGCAGTCAGGCGAGGAATATTGTAACCCACCTTGAGATATATATCCTTTCTCACTAGCTGCATCAGGGAAAAGTACATTACTGCCTATTACTTTGCCTCTGCTACAACATAGAAAAGGAAAGGTGCTGAGGTCACACACAATTTGCCTGGTAAAAAAAATGAGCCAAGCTTATTTCTCAGTTTTCATTAAGTGAAATATGCAAAGTTAGAGATTTTGTGCTGACAGGCACAAAATCAGACATGGAAGGCAAGAATGTTTTCTTCCCTGGTGCAGGCTAATTCTGTGACCCTACTGCCACTTTTCTGGTGACCCTTCACAAGCAAAGATTTCCATTCCTCCTAGGGATCCTTTTGCGTGTTTTGGTCTCTCAGATTCTTTTTCTCGAGTGCAGTTAGCAAGCAGACAGATCTATCCCTATCCCCAAGAGGAATTCCCAAGCAGAAACTGGAACACAAATGGGAAAATTGAATTATGCACCCTCTAGTTTCTGCAGAGCCAGTAGCCAGCTGTTCAGCTAGTGCATAAGAGATGACACAGGAACTCGGCACAGATCACTGCTTCCTTGCTTCAGGAAGAAGCAAGGAAGAAGGAAGAAGCCTCAGGGAAGAGCCAGTTCGGCAGATGGCACAGGCAAGATGGTAACATCTCATGGCACAGCCATGAAGGCAAAGCAAACAAAACCCTAACCCCATCTTTGCTGCACAGATAGCGACAGCAGACTCGGCCCAAATCTGAGTCCTGCTGCAATCAGCTGAAGGCACCTCTATGTCAAGCTTCTTTATGAAGGTGTAGATGATGCAGGCACAAAGCAGTGAAGCCAGGGCTGTGCTTGGGCTGGGAAGGAGGAAGCACACGTGAGAGGAAGGTGTGGGGAGGCTGCCCCTGTGCTGAGGATCTCCAGTGCACAACAGGCACTGCAGGTGTTCCAAAGGGGCAATTCCCACTGTCCAGAGAAGCTGGGAACGGCTCTGATTTTCACCAGGCTGCTCCTCTCTTGCACAAGAGCTGTGCTGAAGTTTTATTTAACTGACAGCTAAGTCCATCAGTCTTCTCCAATTTAAGTATAAAATTTCTGGTACAATATTCAAGAACAATAGTGCTCAAACATACCTGAGAATTGCCATCTTCCCATTTTTCTTAATGAAAGTAGACTTAGACCCTTTACATAATAATCCTTTCCATAAAATCCCATCTAGTTAAGCTCCATCCTTTCAAAAATTTGTAAATGTATGTCTTCAGTGAGATACAGCTTGGTAATATTTTTTTCCCTCACAATCTTTGTTTTCTTTTCTTTTTCAAAACTATGCATTTAAGAGCAGGTGCTTCAAGTTGTGATACAGTAACTTTCTAACGGTAGGAGTAATCCTACATTATAGGCGAGCTGCTATAGACATCTTATCCTCTGATCCCTTTAGAACTTGATAAAAAAAAGCAAAAAAACCTCTCAGCCAGAGCCACAATATAAGTCTTTGGAAGACAAATCCAATCTTTTGGCTATAATAAAAAGCTGCTATCCTTCAGGAAAAAGGTAAATCAAATAAGGTAAAAAGTAACTTAGAACTACAATGGATTCTGCTTCTTGACAATCCCTTCAGTGAGTCTTTGGGGAAAAGAAGATTACTGGACTTTTTCTCATGGTTAAAAGGAGGTAAGGAGAAATCGTCATCACCACCTACTACTAAAAATTATATAACACACTTGTTAAATAAAGTAGTAAACTTTCATGTTGCCTATATAGTAAAAATTTAGTAAGGCCAGCAGCCATCATAATCAATTCTACATCATTAGCAGCAGCTTTATGGGATGCTATTGCATGACTTTAAATCCCTAAAGTAAAGACTACACAATTACTTCTGGAACTGACTATTTCAGTAATAAAAATCAGTTAATATTTGGTCCAAGTTGTAGACTTCCTGTATCACAGCACCTTTAAGGGATATTGCGTAAAATACCATGGACAATAAGGTCTTCTTGGCAAGGTTTAACGAGCACATAAAGTGATCATCACCAACAAGGCATGCAGTTAATACAGAATATATTTTGGGTTTGGTATTTACTAATTTACCACATTTCTACTGTTGGACCAACCAGAAAATAGCAATGCTCTTAATTTGGATAAACCTAAAGCAGATTAATTATATGGGTGCTTACTTTGCCTAAATTACTTGGTATTGTCAGTCAGGTACAATAATGTGAAATTCATGAGAAGATTGAAAAATAAGCAATGCCCTCCTTGGGGTATGAAATGAACCATTGCAAATAACTTGATCAGCTTGCTCCTAGAATTTTGCATTGGACATTCTCAAACATAAAATGATTCATCTCATTTCCAGTGAAAAGCCATTTGAAATGTTGGAATCCAGGGGAAAATTACATATGTGTGATGACAAAAAATCATGATAGCCACAAGTGACCTTGAAACATGCCTAAAAAAAGGCAGGAGAAAGAATACCTCAGTTTTTCTCAGTTTCTTTTTCTCAGTTTCATGTTTTGTTTTCCTTGTTTTCCTCTTCCCTCACCTCCGTATCTTGCAGCTCATTGTAAATTCATGGCACTGGCAAGGTGATTTCTAATCTAGATTTGATGGACTTCTTTGCCCCTAAAGCTGCTATAAAACATTTCACTGACAAACTGATGATGCATGTGAGCTCAGAACTGGCTGCACTCATTCTTAAACAGAGGCATCACTCTCATTTCAGTTTGTTACATACACTCAGTGAATGAGAAGTGACATATAATGCGCAATAATATTCAAGATAGAGAGTATTTTCAGTGTTTGTCTCCAGTAGGATGGAGAATAGGCTTCTTGTACATCAACACCTGCATTTGGGTTCACTAAATCTGTCTCAGCCAGAAGCAGAGTGAGGCAGAGGCTTCCCAGGCTGTGGCAGGACCAGACTGCCTGCACGCACATTTTAGGAGTCTGTAAACACTGCAGGAGCAGGTTATCTTAGGCCAGCTCTCAATAAAAAGCCATTCTGGGACTAAAACAGAAGGGTCACGAGTGCAAACATGCCAAAGGCTTGCTTGTCTTGTACAAAGAAAAAGGCGTTTTCTTCCCTGTAGGAGTTTCTGCCCCGTTTCTGTGAAAGCCACGCAGGCACAGCACTCCGTGCCTCTGGCTGTTTATGCTTCCTTGCTGTTGATGATGTTAATTGAACTCTCTATGTACTACAGGACCAAGAAAAGGAAGGATGTGCTTCGATTAGCATCTCGACTTGGAAGTGAAATTTAATTATCAAGCTATGATTTCATTAGTAAAATTCTTGCTAAAATCTTTACTCTCCATAATCCCAGAAGGGTCATTAACACTTAAGCTTCCCTGAGACTTCAGCAGCTTTGTAAAACCTTGCCCTGTTTAAGATGTGGATCACAACCTCCCTTGCTATCCTTGCAGAACATGCTCCCAGCTCCCGGCATGGCTGGATATCCCTCCTGACTTGGCTAAGCCTTACCCAGGGCAGCCTAATAAGCCACTGGAAGAAATGGAGAAGTTCAAATCACTTTGTAGGAGAAATAGAACAGCAAAAAGACCTCCGAGGGCAGGTATTTTGCTTAAGTCACAAGCTGATCTATCAAATCAAGAACACCACTAAGTTTCTTTATCTTTCTTATAACACAAGAGCATCACAGCAGAAAAAAGATAATCAGTGCATAATGCAGCTCATGAGCACCAAACTGAGCCATCTGCAGTAAAAAATGAACATGCAAGTCCTGCATAAAGGGCAGCAGACTCCAAGAGAGGCAAGCGATCATTCAAAAGGCTGAAAGGTTGACTCATTTGCAATTCCTTGTTTTCCTGATCTTTCATCTTCTCCCACAAACCTGGTTTCCCACCTGTGTTCTCTGTCCTGCTTCACCACAACCCACCCTAAGCCAACCCACACCTGCCCTTGCACTCTCCTCAAAGACCACCGTGCTCCCAAATCCTGCCCACCACCATGTTCACCACCTCCCTTTCTCCTCTTCTCAGTGTGCCCTTGGAAAGGGGCAGTCACTCAGAGATGCTCCTAAGGGTGACAATCAGCTCATCTGCTACAACATAGCTCAGGTACGACAAGTCCCTGGGCATTTTGTGCGAAAACAAAACTGACATCTCCCTGGAGAGCCCAAGAGTTGCTGCTCCCTCCAGAGAGGGTACAGGGGAAGGACTGTGAGGGGCCATAAGCAGGATGAAGTGTCCTCAGAGGACAAAGTGGGTCTTCTAGGAACCACCCAGGAACTGCTTCTGCCTGGGAATAGCACCAGGGAGAAAGGAGCACAAGCTGCAGTGTCAGCAGGGCAGCTTCCTGGGCCCTGCAGAGACGACTGCAGATGCAATAACAGCATCTTTATTTCAGGGGTCACGCCTCCAATTAGTTACTCCAATTACCATTCAACACTCATGGCTGACAGCACACCCCAGCTGGTGCCTGACCAGCATCATACAGCAGGCAACAAGCTGGATTTCCTACCCATGGAAACCATCACCAGTTTTAATTTTGAATGTGAACCTTGATGCAGGATTCTTTTATTGCCTTGGCATTAGGCTAATACACAAGGAAGAACCACTTAAAATTGCTGGAAAAGGAAGGTAGTTCAGAATACAATCAGCAAAGCACTTCAGTTAACCTACAGCAAACCAAAAAGATGCATTTGTTTCTTTTGGAAATGGAGTTTCTTCTAATTAACATCTTAAATAGCACAGGCCTATCCCTTTAATCACAATTTCTCACAATTAATATAGCTATGTCATCTTTGTAAATAAGCTATTTCATTTATAATGCAAGAAGCACTTGTTACTCACAAGCTTTTGTAATCCAACAAGTCTGACTGCATAATTTATGAACCCTTATGAAATGTCATATGCTTCTATGTGATCCTCTGAACTTGCCATCACTTAAATGAAAAACAAAAGGCAGAAAGCAAATTTGCTGCTGGTTCTGCTGACAGAGCTCCCTTCTTCTGTGTTTTTGTTACAGAAAGTTACCATGACTATCCTGGGATATGATTCAGGGAGAATAAAAGCCAATTTACCACATAATAAATCCCACAACCTCCTCCCAGCTTCTAAACTTTTAAACTGGATATTTATTTTTCCAGCAAAGCCATTCAAAATGATAAAACTGGTACTGTGAGGCTTAGACTGGAGTGAGCTCAAATCAAGTATTAGGCAGAAATAATTAAAAACCTGAAAACAAAGTTTGGGCAGATTTCTGCAAACATAGGGTGAATATTTTCTCAATCTCCATTTCTTCAGCTAGTTCAGTTTAATGACTGGTTCTATTCAAGCTGCAAACTCCACCAGAAATTTTTAAAAAAGCGTTCTTTTCCTATTCTGTGAAAATTAAGCATGTGAGAATAAATGGCTTCTTCAATTTCCAACATTATTAAATGTTTCTAAGTTAATTCAAAATACAAAATGTGCTTAAATAAGCTATCTGTGTGCATATTTATTATCCTTAAGGTAATTTAAACTACTTTAAGATGATTCTTCTTGGAAATGGTAGTTCCACATTTCTTATCGGAACCTTGAACGTCTATGAATTCTAATTTCTACCTATGTTATTTATTCTAGTTTCTATTTAATTTATTTATTCTAATTTCCATCTATAAACAATTCTAAACATGGTTTGACAAGGATTACTAATTTTTGAAACAATCCAGTTTTAAAAAATAATCAAACACCACCTTTTCCTATAGTAAAAACAAGAATTCAGTGAAGGCACACTAAGCTCTCTATATGCTTCAATAAATGGGCAAATATCTAACACATCCTCCTATTCATTTTGCTGATAAGGCACTGTAATAAAGATGATATTTGCCAATGTGTGCTTGTGGACTCTTGACCCATAAGCATCATCATAAGGAATTAAATGTGTACAAATCCAGAATATAAAATATTAATACATCACTTATGCCAAGATTTTTTTTTTACTGATTTAAATTAATAAGTGAGCTCATTACTTGGATGTAAACCAACCAACCTCATTTCTGTTTTCATCCTCAGATGTAACATTTTACATATTAGCTGTCTAAGGATTTGATTAGAGTTGCAATACTGTCAATGTGGGAATCCAGCCTTAGGTCACTAAACTGGATTGATAACAACATAGAAAGCTACTAATAAAAATGTGACAAATAAAATAAAACTATATTCCCATAATTTCAAGAGTGTTATGGGCCGGCTGTGTTTTTCAAAAAGCAGTATCTAAGTATTGTTGTTTATCTGTCCCATATTTTTAGCACTCTGGAAAAAATTAATTACCACGAGTTAGTTTAAATAATCTTAGTCTAGATAGGCAACCCTTAGGAAATATAGCACAAAAAATGCCATAAAAATGAATCATGAGCTAGTTACTATAGTAATACTTCTTCTAGACCAATAGCATATAATATTATTCATCACAGCAAATCCAAAGTGATGAAATGTCACACTGTTCAGCAGAGATCCTTGTTTCTATAAGATGCAGGAATCAAATACTCAGGGGTACGAGTTGGGGGGTTGATATTTATGCTCTCATCACCTACAGGCTTCCCTAGATAACACTATATTTTTATTGTATACCATGGTATGGTAATCCAACAATTTTTTGCTTTTCAAGTGAGCTGTATAAATCGATTTTATACTTTCCCAAGGCCAGGCAGAACTGGATACACGGACAATCAGGATTAATGTGTGAATATTGTGATATTAAAGTTTTAAATGAAGTGCACACTAGAGAAGACTGAGAGACAGGGGATTTAAAAAGCTGGTACATGCTAAAACAGGAGAGCAGACAGACACCGTTTCCAGCTTTGGCACTGATTCCTTATCACAATGCTCTGACCCTTCTGGGTACTCTGACAGCTCTTATGCCCTACAGTGATTTTTCCCCGTATGCCCCTACCCATGAAACCACGGCCTTTCCTCTAAAATGGGGACCTCATCACAGCCATCCATTTTTTATTCATCTTTTCCTCTGTATATGTTTTATTTGCAGGTACTTATTTGCTTAGCCTTGCACAGCTGGGATATTATTTACCTACAGGTCTGGAAGATGTAAAGGAAGCTGAGGTGGCCTTGCGGGTTCACCAGGTATTTGCCATGCAAGGAATGGCATTGCACCTTCCACATTTGCTTCAGATCGCCCTGCAAAGCATTTCTACTCACGTAAAGCTTTTAGAAAGCAAGCAGGTAATATCCACTGGGAAAAAAAAATAATAGCGTTATTGATTTTGGTCCTAATCTGGACTCAAGGAGAACTGATTTCCTTCTATATTGAAAAGTTCCTGTATGTTTCGGTGCTCTGCTAGTACTTTTAGCATAAAACACAGGTTTTACGCTGTTGTTTCTCTTCAAGAGAATGTATTTTCTGAAGAAAAATGGAACATAATCATCTTGCTCTTTTCCAAGTATGTGATAAACCCCAAAATTGTATAGAAAGGCAGCAGGAGTCTGGCTGGGCACTAATAATGAAGTATTGTCATTATATCCAAACACTTTAAACTTAAATTACTCATTTAAAGGGCTTTGTCCTGTGAGTTATTCTGTCCATACTGAGAAGACTGGAAAAATCAGTGGGAGGCTAAGATGATGCAGACTCATTTTTCTTCCCTTACTTTTTGATTCATAATTGTGTTACATTTAATCCTTGTGTGCCCATTTTCCTCATAAAGTGCTTCCAAGGAACTCCCAACGGATAGAGAGCGATGGGAGGCTGCTCACAGCATCAGAACAAGCAACTCAGAGCAAAGCCACAGAAGAGCCAGTGAGCAAGATGGAAACATTTATAATTAAAATGCTGTGCAACTACACAGCCACCATGTTCAACCTCCTAAAAAAATTCCAGAAAAATGTCAATGACAAATTCCACAGGCATACTCAATTTTTGTGGCATCACAAAAGAAATCATTGGTGTACAAAGTTCCCTCTGATCCAGTATTTCCCCTTTCAATGCAATCTGTTTACCCTCTAGTCAGTTTTCTATAAATTCTCCAGTTCTTCCATGAACTCAAATCTTCACAAATACTTTCCCTAGTGACAGTTTACAAAAGTCAAGGTGGACAATATCTGCTATATTTTCCATTTTTGAGAAACCAGCTGTTTTCTCAGGAGATTAAAAGATTAGTCTGAGACTACCTTTCTTTTAATACAGCTGTGTTTCATTCCATATCATATCTCCAAGATTTTTCATCTCACTACCTTAAGACAACTCTAAAATCTCAAATTATTGAAGTGAGAGAAACAAATCCCTGATTGTCAGATCCTGGGGCTTTCCTTTTTTTTTTCCCCTTGAATCTGTGAATACTACAGATAGTGTCTTAGGGTTGTTCCACTTCAGTTCTATGGCAGGGAACTTAGGCAGAAGAGCAAGAAGCTGAGGACTGAAGAGAAACCAAAGGAACTGGAGCAGGAAGAGCAGGAGAAACTTGGCAAAGGTACAGAACTGGGATGTAGGGACATACAAAAATACACTCGCTGGAAGGTGACTGAAGGTGACTGTGTTTGCGTGGTGATACCACTAGCAGGTCAGAGGACCCAACAGGGTTCCTAGGAGGCTAAACCATGGAACTGGAGAGGGACAGGAGGGAAGAGAGGGAGAGACGCTCAGTCACAGGCAACAGAGATGGGCAGGGCCTCACAGGACAACTTTAGAGGCTGGTAAGACACTGTGAGAGCCTCCTCAAAGGCTAATGCCCTATCCTTTTGAATCAGAAAAAAAAGGATATTTTTTCCTTTCCTCCTGATTTTTTTTCCCTGATGACACCTCTATAAACTACAGATTCCATAATGTACTTGACGTTGACAACACTGAAGTCAAGACTGTCAGATCAAGTCTAATACAATTTATATAACATACACAAATCACTATTAGTCAGCTGAAAGACTGAGAGTTAGGATATTCTTGTGCACAGATAATAGGTATTGCTGAGCTACCTGATGTTCAAAATATTTTCATAAAAGCCAATCTGAAAATCACATATGCTAGTTAAATTTAAAGATTATGGGCTTTTGTTCTTCAGAAAGCATTCACATCCCTATCTTTCATGATAATCAGTTCTCATAATTTTGAAGAATCAGAGGAAGAATAAGCTGTTATGAAATTGTTACGGTACTGTAAGTTGATTAACTGGAAACTAGGAAAGGTCTAGAACTAGTAAAATGATAGCTCTTTGTTCTTATTCAAGGAACAGGAGTTGTAACCATATACACAAGCAATTTATTTGAAACTTATTTTTCTTAATAGATATTCATTTGAGGATTTCTGCAGCCTCTCTTTCCCCAGAGTGTTAGATGGTTCTTTTCAGAGCAACAGCTGCAGCAAACCTAGTTAAAATAAAGAGCACACAGATCCATACATATGCTTTGCGAGAAACAGGCAGCACATCCAGATTTATATGTGTGCCAGTCCCCTAGGATATCATAATTTTGTTTGTTCTTTTAATAACTTTAGGCTCCAGTGATCAGAATAAAAATTCTATGCTGAAGCTAATGCTTCATCCTTAGTTCACCTCACTACCTTGAATTATATAGTAAGCAGACGTAAATAAATGCAGGAGTCTGGCTCCTTCCTTACACCAGACTCCAGCCACGCACATAATAGGTTGCCTGATTTAATTCAGGGTCTCTGTCTTCAAATCTTACTTTGTTTTTACAAAATATTTGGCTCAGCCATTTCTTTCCATGCACAGTATTCCGAGCCCGCCTTCCAGCATTTGGTGAATTGCAGTCTCCCTGATACGAGCAGCACATCAAACTTCCTGACTTGCAAAAGCAGTTGGGTATTTAGACAATCTTGTTCTTCCTAATTATTATATCTACACTTTACATTTACAACCTCTTTCTACAAACGTACCCCGAATAACCGAGTCAGTTGAGCAGCTAGTAAAGTAGGCCTGGCCTTCCAACAGCTCTTGTGGCTACAGCATGCCAGTCCTAATCTAATGGTTACATATGATTTTTTAATTCCTAAACCAGGCTGCAGGGTACCTTGTCATGAAGACAGACTTATAGATTACCAGTATGCATGAGGGGCACTGAGACAAACATGGGCTAATGGCCTTTTTTGAGCAGAAAGCCAAGCCCCAGTCAGTCAGTGCCTAGTCCAATGTGTCATACAACATAATGGCTAGAAATGAGGTGAACATGCCTAAATATACTCCCACTTTCAGTTTCGACCACCTTGAAAGATTTTTTTTTACATGATCTGACACTATCTTGAACTTTTGTTTGAGACCAGAGATAACTGCTTTACAAAAGTCAGAAATTATAGAATCATAAAATGGTTTGGGTTGGAAGGAATTTTAAAAACAATCTAGTTCCAGCCCCCATACTATGGGCAGGGACACCCTTCCACTAAAGAAGGTTTTTTAGAGCCCACTCCAATCAGGCCTTGAACACTTCCAGGGACGGGACATCCACAGCTTCTCTGGGCAACCTGTGCCAGTGCCTCACCACCACCAATTCTTGCAAAATTCTTGGAGGCATTGCTGGATTAGGCAAGACTACTTGTCTTTGCTCTACATGAAATACCTAGGTATTTTTTGCCTTCAATAACTCAAAACCAGTTTCACAATAAAACTCTGAGCTAGGTTGTTGATAATGCTGGTGGAAGAAAGAATGTTGATGTGGTTCCTGCACCAGTTCTCTAACCACCACACTATGTTCACCTTCTCTTCATCGTTACCCATCTTACTGTCCTCCTGAGAACAATATGCCCCTTGGTTTCCATATCTCCTCTATCTTTACTTAATTTTCTTCTGAGGCTCTGCTGGGTGCCACCTTCTAAACACCTCTCCTCAAATATTTTCCTTTCTTCCCTCCCATGAATGGGAATCACCCAACATGATTTGACATCCAATGTCCAGTGCCAAAACTGCCTTTCTAGAATTGCCTTGAAGCCCATGTCTGCTCTTCCCAGTAATGGCTCTGCCAGGACCCTGAGGGCACTGACTGGCCCCACCTGGAACCCCCACTCACACCCTCTGTGTATGGCCAGGAGCTCCAGGCAGCTCAGCCCTGGGCTCCCAGACCTTGCCTGGGTCTGTAGCTGTGCCTGCCTCCAGTCCCATCTTCTGGGTGAACCTCGGACCAATGCTGGACCCATCAGCACATTCTGCTGCTCTGACTGGGTTCATCCCCTGGCTGCTTCTGGGGCTCTTGCTGGACCCCATCAACAGCTTCCAGCTCTGCTGAGGCCCTGTGGGACTGTGCCCTGGTCATGAGAACACAGCCCCAGTTCCATTCACTGGTTTCCTTTCTTTTCCTGGTTAAGTTTAAGCCTCTGAGCCTGTTCTTCCTCAACATTCCCTATTCTCCATGTTTTCTGTGTCCTAATTTTCTTCCACATTCTCCCCAGGATATTGTCTTGGCTGCTTTGATTTTTCTCAAGCCTGAATTTATCTTTTAATGACACTTTCCTATTCCACCATTTTTCCCCTTTCAAGTCCAGTTGTTTTTTAAACCCCACCTCAAAACTCCATTTAATTCATTTATTCTTTCCAGACCAAGCTGCTTTCTTTTTTAAGGATTGTTCTCCATGAGGTCTTTGAGTTTAGGCAATAAAATCCACAGACAAGAAAGCATCTTGCCACACTTGGTGGTCCTCGAACAAAGTCTACCCTAACTTTGGACTGAAAATGATAATCTTTTATTTGTTCCTGAAAAAAGCCACCTTTCTTCACATATCATCAATTTTCTCCAAATATGTTGCTGTACCTATAAACAGAGAGACTTTCATTGATCTGACCTGGCTTATTGTTAAGAAATACTTGTTCCTGGGATGAAAAGAAGTCTCTCTGCTCCTGATTTCTGACTCAAGCCACTTGGTAGCTCACATGCTGCTCACCAAAGACATATCAGTCATCACACATCAGGCAGGAGTGACCTCCACATGTAGTTACAGGTTCCCTCACTGACATATCACACATGGCTTCATCCTTCTTTTAAAGAAAACTTTATTTTAAAGAACTTTTAAAGTTTTTTCCACTCACAAAGCAGACCTGTTCTCCAAGCATTTAGACCTTCTGCCCTCGTAAAATGCAGCATCTTGGGCCTGATCAGCAACCTGCAGAAACTAGGCATGGATATGGGAATGATAACTCCCATTATAATGTTTTTATTTTCCACAATCTTCATGGAAAAACTGTATAGACATATGTCCTTGTGCATTTCAAAACTCAGCATATTTCCTATACACCATATACACAAGTCTAACTGGAAACTGAGTGGAGACTGAGGTAAAATAACTGTATCCCATGGAAAAATTGAGGAAACTGCTACTTCTCAAAGCCTCTGTATGCAATCCTGGCTGAAACATCTCAGCTTTCTCTCAGGAGGCACAGGATGCTCTCTCAGCATTATCAATTCTTCTACACGGTATAGAAAAAATACAAGAACAGACACTCCAAATCGGGATGAGTTCAGCATTTTTTTTTACAATTCATTTAATCAGTAATCAGGTAAACTTAATCTGGTGCCAAAAACCCACACTGTTACACTTACTTTTGAAACCCAGCATACCCAAATGAGGGAGGAAATTGCTTTAGTGTGATTTATAACAGCATTGAAGAGTTATATTCTTTTTGGTAATGACATCTTGTGATACATTTTCTCTTTGGGGAGAAAGGTTCTGAAGTGTTTTAGGCTGTCTCATCTACCATTACAGACTCCAGCGAAGCTGTAAAATCCTCACGAGAATCACGACTGTATAAAAATCCAGTTATAACCCACAAGATTCTCTGCACTTTGGTTGTGTTTTTTTGCTGTAGATTCTAGGCTGCATCAAACTTTCATGGAAAATTTGCCAGTTTTATAACCCATTGGGCCATTTCAAGGGCTTTAGCAGTATATTATGGCTGCTATGTTTGTGGGCAGCTTTAGAGTGAAAGGGGAGAGGCAGAACACGACAAGGAGGGAGCACAGCTTGTTCATGGCCTACAGAAAATGAATGAACTGAACAGCACAAACTCCCAGTGTAAAAATGGGAAGGGCCCTGCTTAAAACCAGTCCTTGCTTTGGCAACTTGGAGGGTCAGTGCCAGTTCTAGGGCTGGCAGAGGCTGCCTGGAACTGTCTGTCCCATCCCCCTTGCACAGGTAGCTTGTGGCTGCGGCAGCCCATGAGATGAAATGCATCAGCTTCAGCTTCCTGCAGCCACACTATTTACCAGATGCATTCCTAACAAACAGCAGAACCCAACTGCTGAATTATTTTACATATACTTGAAAGGCCTGGGAGGAAAACAAACACAAAACAAATTACTAATGGGAATTGAATGATGCATTTTTGAGCGCAACAAACCCCATCATAATTTAAAAAAACCTCTGTGCATTACAATTCTATTTAAAAAAAGTCAAAAATCAAAGTCGTTTCCTCCCCTCTAAGTGAGATAACAGGTCTAATTTTCACTCAGTAGAAATGTTAGCCCTGTTCCTATCTGAGCACCTGTTCATTAGCAATGGTGTAAGAATGTGTTAAAGCTCATATTGTGCTGCAAATATGCTCCAACTTTGCCTGCAAGAAATTCTCTTCTCCCTCTTCACTATGAATCTACATTGCTGCTTCTGTACAGCAGTTATTATTAATATTATTATTATTACTACTTTTGGTTTGGGCTTTCAATCTAAGGAGGTGCTCTGCTTTTTTCAGCTTTTTTTTAAAAAAACAAAATCCAAATGAAATTAATGCAGCCACGAGAGGGAGCCTCTGATGTCTTTGTAGAGAAGAAAAAGCTACTGACAGTGACAGAGAAATTAATGAAAATAATTATAGTTGAGAAATTGAATTCCAAGCAGCAGTGACTTTGCCTTAAAACCAAATTCTATTTCAGCGTAAGGTTTTGTGAAAAGATGTAATTGATGACGCAACTGTCTCCTTTCAATATACAAAGTATTCAGAGGAAGGGCAGAAATCTTACCGGGATGAGAACAATTTTGATTAACAGTTGCTTAATCTAAAAATGAAGCAACTCTTCAGCCGCAGTGAGTAGCAGAAGCAACTCAGGCTACTCAAGAAAGCCAGCCTTTGCAAGCAGATATTAATATATAAATACAGGAGGGTAGTAGAATAGTACCAAATTTTCATTATCTAGACATAAACTTTTTTATGGATTTTGCAAAAGAAAACATGCAGCTTCTTTCCTCTGTGTGAAGTCTGTGTGAACACAGGTTTTATATATGTCACTGCTTCCTTGGCAAAAAGGGGGATGAAATCAGAGCTCTCCAGAAAAGACAGGAGAGATTTCTCAGACCTCTCAACATCTTGCATAACCCTATCATGTTCCCTAGACAGCTGACCTTCAAAATGTCAGAAAAATAGGCAATATTAAAAGTATGCTTCTACAGAGTAGCATGTGTGCTTTGTATCCTCTTCCTGCCATGGCTCTTCAGAAGAAATCTGCCTTAAAGCATATTTTGCTTAAAGGATAAAAAAAGGATACAGTATATTTGCAACTAGTATCTTCAACAGTACATTTAGTGAAATATTCATCACTTGTTCTAGTCCCTGAACTACATCTGAATTGCTTATGTCATTTTTTAGAAGATACTCATCACATAAAGACTTTTTATGCTGGTATTTCTTAACTATCATCCTTCTAACCAAGAAATTTTGCCAGAGGGGCTTTACTTCACAATTACAAAGACTTATGTTTTAGTTTACTTGGTCTAGAACTCTGACACTTCCCTTTTTCTTCCTATTAATGGAGGAAAATACTGCCAGGGAAATACCAGACTGATTTCTCTGATGCATGGTATTTACCATACTCCTTCAAGATGTTTCTCATGCATGCTAGGGGACTCAGTTCTGGGCTTTTCTTTCCCATAATTGACACAAATATGCTACTGGAGCCCCACCCATAACACTGGTCAGCTGAAGCTATCTTTCATTCTCTTATCCAAAATAACTCTGCACAGGCAACCAAAGGAGTAACACATTGGGCACAATCAGGTGTTTAAAAAATCCCGTCCTAATATTTCCCAAAATCCAAAGCTATTAAGCCAGAGAGAAAACAAGAACAGAAGATTTCATTTAAATGCTGCAGTACAAAGTTACCAGGCACTGAAAACAAGGATTCCAACTGAAGCAGCTTTAGCTACAAGCCTCGTTGCCAACTCCACTTTCCCCAACACAGCACAACCCCTCTCGACTACACATCTGTTCATCACACCTAATATAATCTCAGTTATATAAGCAGCTCCAGCACAAGGCACTTGATATAAATGTTGATGTCATGGTGATTTTTAAAAACAACATTTCTATTAACATTCTGTCTTCAGCCTTCCCAGCTGGCTGACTGCAGACCATTTCCCAAGATGTTCCAGTTCTTCCCTGCAGAGCTTTCTCATGTATCTTAATAATAATTCATAACATTTCTATTGCACCTTTTACTTCAACTCCCACTGACATATTCAGCTGTGACTTTCAGAGCAGCAGTAATACTGTTGTAGCTGCAATTGCCTCCAGGATACATCAAGGCAACATTTGTCAGAAAAAGAAATGTATTTTACTAGACCAATTAAGATAATTATTAAAAAACAGACCATCTCGCAGTCACACACGGCCTTCCTCACAAAGTCTGCTGTGTTGACGGTCCTGCAGTTATGAACTAGCAAACACGTGCTTAATGGTGTGCTGGCCACAAGACTGAATTGATTGGGAATATAACCTAACCTCGTTACAGGAGTTATAAGTTTGCAAAGATTCTGTATTTAGAACCATGGCAAATTCCGATCAAACTAGCAACATATTTTCATAAGTCCTTTTCTTCTCCTTCTCATCATTAGACTCTTCAATGACCTCTTTCACCTTTTCATATACATGTGGATCAGTGAGTGACTATTTACATTTTATGCTGAAAATTAAGAGGCCAAGAAATGCATGCCAGAACAAAGAAGAGAATGTAGATCAATTTAATGCTAAAGCAATCAAGGAGAAAATGAGGTAAAATCACTTTGCAGATCTGTTCCTAGCATTTTCCGTCCCCAGTTTCAGGCTGGAGTACAACAAGCAATCACACGCCACCATAAATTAGCCTGCCTCTAATGGCATGCACACAAGGCCAAAAACCAGTGAGCAAACATCATTGAATATAGTCTAAAAAGCGTAAAGATTATTTTTCCTTTTGGCGTCGATGTAAAATGCTGTAACAGAACCCTTAGTAGAAGGTGATTGCAAATTTCTCCCATTGCCCCAGCACCACTCTCTGATCCCAAGGAGTTAAATTCTACAACCAAGCACAGCTCAACTTCCACAATCTCATCCAAAACTGGTACCTCTGATGAGACTGTGAAAGGTCATGAGGAGACCATGTGGGATACAGACATGTGAACAACTGGAAAATCCATTTTACATGTGTGAGTTCATTTAATTATCTACTTTGATGGCAGGAATCTCTTGCCACTGTTGAACTAAGGTCACTGAATCATGAGCTTAAAATAAAATATTCTTCATCCCTATGTCCAGATTCAAGGTTTCAAGGCCATTGTGGCTTTTATGTAACCAGCTACGAGGTGCTGCCAACAGAGCAGTCATTTCATTGCTACACAATGAAAACGCATCCACACGTTCAGAATCAGATATGGGAAGAAATGTCTCAAAATGCACATATGTCTGTGAAATCAGTCACTTTGCAACTTCTAAAAATCTTCATTTCTGTGTGGTACGTGCTTGCCATATTTGAGAGATGTTTGGTATAATCTGTGCAACGGAGAATTACATCTAGGACTGATTGCTAGACAAGACCTAACTGTAATAGCCAGCATATTCCAGTGAAAGCCAGTTCATCTGACCTTCTTCATCTTGTTTTAGCCAAGCCAGGAACACTCCTGCTATGCCATCTGTTCCTGCCACGGAAGCAGCAACACAAGGACACTGAAGAAGACGAGCTGTGCCTTGGCAGTTTGGTCCTGCTTGAGCCAAGGCAGCACATGGTCATATTGTGTTTTCATCAGGGCACTAGTGCAACAAACTTCGTAATTTCAGCTGAGGATGGTAGCCAGGCTATGCTAAAAACAACTATGTCACTCATAACAGCAATAACAGGGGTGGTAACAGAAACAGCAAACCACAACAGCACTGCTGTGCCTAATGTATTTTTAGTTTTAATTTTCTGTCATTCTCTTCACTTACATTGCAATACAGATCTTTAACTCCATATTGAAAAGGCTGATAAATTGTTTCACCCTGACCAAGTGCTCCGTTTGTCTGAACTAAAGTTAGAAGAGGTATGAAAGGAAGGAAGAGTAGTTACATGTGGCCAAAATGAAATATTTCTTTAGGCCATATTTCCAGGCTGGAATTATCCAGGTTCTGGAACGTGAGCAAAAGTGTCCACGTATGTGTATACATATCTTGCTGGATACACTTATAATTTCAAATAGCAGGTCTGAGATCTTCGTCTGCTTCTTTATGTTATGAGTACACCACAGCCTTGCACCCAGCTTGCTCCAAGTCCATGTACTTTGGACATGACCTGCACACCTCATTCAGCCATTCCATAACTACACAGCGTCTGTGTAATGGAGTGTGTCTCCACACTTCCCTTTTACCTGACAGGACTTAGGAATAAGTCTGACTGAGAGGCTTCCTCTGATGTGTGTTGGTATGTGGTATATCACAGAACAGCAGCACTGTTAAGGCTGGAAGGGAACCTTCTAATCATCAAATCCACAGCCCCAGCTCAAGCAGGGACAGCTAGAGGAGGCTGCCCAAGACTGTGTCCAATAAGACTTTGAATATCTCTTCAGGTGGAGACTCCACCACCTCTCTGGGAAACAAGTGCTTGGTCACCCTCACAATGAAAAATTGTTTCCAGACGTTCAGAGGAAACCTCCTGTGCTTCAGACTGCACCTTTTACCTCCTGTGCTGCCACTGAGCACCACTGAAAGCCGGGCTCTGTCTTCTTTGTCCTCCCTGTTCAGGTTATTTTTACACATCAGTAAGAGCTTCCCTGAGCTTCCTCTCCTCTAGGCTGAACAGTCTCAGCTCTCCTGGCCTCTCCTCACAGGAAACAAGCTCCAGTGCCTCTCTCTTCCCAGTGCAGCCCAGGATGCTGTTGGCTGTCTTTGTCCACCAGGACCCCAAGCTGCTTTCTATCTGCTCAGCTCCAGACTGACTGATAAAATTTGTAAGTGTCTGAAAATGAACTCCTGTTTGAAATGCGTTTCTGCATAACACCAGACTCGGATGTTGACGCACAAATGGCAAAGAAAAAAGAGATCCTTTAGACTAGACCAGGAAGTGGAATTTGTTACAGCCAACTGTGAAGTGTTGATGAGTCAAACACGAGACTTAGAGTCAAGTGCTCAGCTTGCAGCTACCCCGACTTAAAACATTCCTCTCAGACATTCACATAGGACCAGAACAGACATAGAGTCTTCTGCTTTGAAAACATCTCCCTGGTGTAGTTTGATAAGATTCCTCTCTCCTGTACAACAAAAGAAGATAAATATCCATGAACACCAGTTTTATGCCTCCTGTGAAAGACAACTCATCTTCAACCTTCTACATCCATCATTTCAAACACAGAGATGAAACTTCCACTGGGCGATCCTGATTCCAATGTCTGGCCAAGGAAAAATCAAATACTCGAAAAGAAAAATACTCTACACAATTTGCTACATCATGAAGATTGCTTCCAAAATCAAAAGCAAGTGGTCAGTAGCCTCTTGCAGTCTGAAGTGTCTTCTAGAGTCTTAATTCAATATCCACATGGCTTCTGTAACTATAAAACCTCCTTCCACGGTTAAAGGCTTCTTCCATGACTTGAAGACATGGCTAAAGCACACTACATCTTTCTCTGGATCGACTATCCTATCCCACTGTACATGGTGGCAGAAGCTATAGAGTTCATAACTAAGGGAAGGAAGAACGCGCTGATGTTCCAAATCACGTAGTGAGAAGGTTGCACCCTCTCCTGAAACTGCCCCTTCCATGGCCACAGCAGTGTTCTTATGATCAAGATTCCAAAACAGATGCGGTGACAAAGGTTGGCAGAATTCAACCTCTTCTGTTGGGAACTCATCTATGGAATATGACTGTGATCTCAAAACTATTACCAGAATGAAACAAAAGGCTCACGTCACAATAGCTCATGATTCTATAGGAATTTTCTCAATGAGAATAAATGGAATAAGCATCAATAAAAATTTTGCCCCATGACACTCTTGCTTGATGCACTGCAGAGAAAAGGGGGAATATATATGCACGGTGTTTCGTTTTCTGACCTTTCTTTTTTCCACAGGAAGCTCTAGTCTTACACATCTGCACACATTAGACAGATGCACAAGGGCAAACAGGTAAAAAATGTGAAAGTCTAAGTGCATGGTTCACAATATTTCAGCAGTTCTCTCTCAATGCAAATTCTACTGAATATCAGTCAGATTAATTCTTTTGTTGAAAAATGAATGCAGGATTGATTACCTATGGCCCTCTGCATCTGAAAGGACTGTACCTAGTACAGGGACAGATTGTTATCTGCAAGTGATCACACCCTCCTTCCAGGAGATTGAGAAGACAGTGATTTAGAAAGTCCTAGTCTTCAAGAGGCACTGAAAACAAAGAATACCTTGAGTCTGCAGTTTTGAAGATGATTCTAAATAAATATGTGATTTATTTGACATATTTCACTATTTAAATCTTTGTAACTCCAGACATGTTATACAAGTCAGAACTTTCCAGACTCTGAAACAGAGCAATCAGAAACCACATGCGCATGACTGCTTATAAAACCAAAATGTTGTATAAAACACATAAAACACATACAGAGCATTAAGGAAACTGAGGTGGGAGACCAGCTCCACTAATTTCTTCAGCCTACACAGACATATGCCCAAAGGATAAAACTATAATCTTCTAGATATTATATCTATTCTGCACCATTTTAATTTCTAAGCAGTTAGATCTTTCGCCCAAGGATTCTTCCCACTTGGCACTACTAATATGTCTCTGAAAAAATCATATATTCATTTCAAAATTGAATAGAAACACAATTTACTAAAAATTACTTCAGCTCCTTATTCCTCCAGATTTCAAATACAAAGCCACAGCTTTGCACCCCTGAAACAAACTCACTCTGCAGACAGGATATGGGGCTGGATTCTCACCACTGTGCCCCAGTGAACCAAGGTGCACAGGGACATCTCAGCTGCTCCTGCAAGCCAAGTCCCATGTGCAATGGAATCGCAGTGGATCAGCCCATTTGGGGCAGACTAGGGACAGGCATTGCCTTCATTTTCATGCAGCAGCTTTTTGGTGTGGCCATACAAACCTGAGAACAAGACAAATCCAACACTGTGGGAACTGATTCCAAATGTACCTGGAGGCACAAGCAGACCCTGGAGAATTCACATGATGAGGCTTTGCAAAGCAGGGACGGCATCTGTGAGCAGAAGTGGTGACCACTTCAAAATAGGATGAGTTCCCTCCTGCACATGCAGAAAACATATTCATGAATGAGGGAGAGGTGTTCATCCTGAATAATCAATCTTAGGAACTGTCACCTGGTCGAGCGGAGTAGGATAGAAGTGGAGTGGATAGATGATCCACGCTTAAATAAATATAACCTGTTTGATTTTAAAAATCACTGCCTCCAGCAAACACTGAGTATATATTTACATGAAGAACAGAAGAATGAGTAGGCAGAGTACAATATTCCACTCCATTCCAGAAGCACATTGCATAAAAATCCCACAAATACAAGCCTGGAGCAATGTCAAGATTATTTCACTGCCTACTAAAAACCTGCAATTTTGCTGTTAAGCTTGATGTTTAGAGCAAGATTCATTAATGGTCTAACAAGAGGTGAAACCACTCACAAAACACAGTCAGTTTTGGTAGCAATGGACACATGACCTCACCCAGAGGCCATGGGAGAGGTTCTCAATTCAGTCAGAAGCTGGATTCTAAAGCAGGGAGACATCACTAAGAGGCACTGCTGTTGAAAGGATAAGAGGATGCAGGCACTGCCCTTGTTAAGCAGGCCTCAGGTCTTTGAGCAGTTTTGCAGACAGAGAAAAGCAGAACAGCACAGTCTGGCTGAAGAGGAGTCCTGTCATGGGCTTGGCTAAGGGGATCAGACTGTGTTGTTCCAGTTCTTAACATTTATCCATTTAGAAACCTTTTCGGCTTAGGTCATTCAACTCATAGAGTGTACAGCATTATCTATTGACAAATAACCTTTAACATTCAAGCACAGGAGCACAACTCCTAAAAAACCATCAGATTTAATATTTTCCTGCTTGCAGCTGACTCATTAGTGACGTGAACTTTATGTTTAAATCCAGTGTGTGTGCGCAGTATGTCTCTTGGTATTTGCTTTGGGTTTTCAAATATGTTGTTAAGTGAAAAATGTTCTGCTGTACAAGCCAAAGAGGCTGAACACGGTAAGCTACTGTCAGTCTTAAAATACATACCAACTCTTCAACTGCTACATTGCATAAATAGGCATTTAGAGGCTGTTTAAATGCAGATTGTTTATGTAACAGTTCATAATAAATCCTGCAGCAACAGTACCATTTTCATGCAAATTTGAACCGAATGCCTTTTAAAAATTACTCCTTTTGTCTGATATAGTTACACAAAGGTAAAGCAGTCCAGAAAACAAAGTGTTACTGAGCTGTGCAGTTTTCAATATACACCAGTTTCATTTTTGTGAATATACTGGGTCAGATTCAGCTATGTCACAAGTCCAGAGATGTCAGAATATTCTCTAATTAGTATTTCCTGCCTTTGCAGAACACTGAGCAGATGGTCACGTTTTAAAGAGATTTCAGTACAGTGGCCAGAAGGTTCTTCCTCACAAATGGTGCCATACAATTGAGGTGTCTTAAGTTAGGATCTGGCTTAAAAAAATTCTACAAAATCACAGCTTCCATGGACTTTTATTAGAAATTTGTGATAAATCACATCTGAAAATGAAGTCCTTCAATCAAATCAGTGGTCTCCAGTGCTTCTTTTTTTTTTTTTTTTGCATTAATAATATTTGATCTTGAAATGCCACCTCATGTTTCAGGGCTCAGCCCCAGGCAAAGATTTTTCATTAAATGGGAAAATAAATTCTTAGAGGACAAACTCTGGAACCTAAAGGAAATTCAAGTCACCAGTTGAGCAAATAAACTGGAGCCATCCTCTAGCCTTCAGAGAGACCCAGGGTCTCCCCTGCTCAGTTTCAGAAGTTACAGGCTCAAGTAGGCCAGAAAACTGCTGCTGTGTAGGCATTAGCCTGCTACAACTGAAGTCTATTGAACAAAAATATCAATTTCTAAATTTGCATTAAGTTAAAGAAAATTGAAAAGTGAGCTAAATTTTGTATTTCCAAATGCTTTCAATGTATCTCTAGAAGTATAATCCTAAATGAATCATCCATGGGACAGTCCTGTGTAGACCCAAGAGTTGGACTCCCATAATCCTTGTGGGGCCTTTCAGCTTGGGATAGTCTATGAAAAGAAATTGTTCCATGAAAATTTGGAAACTGAATTTCTCTACTTAATTATGACATCTTACTTCTGATGCAGAACTCCTGTGGTCTTCACTGAACCAGGCAACCCTCAGGAAATACACAGGGGAGGCCACAGCAGCCTTGTGTGACAACTGGTGCTAAGTGTAAAACTTCCAGGGAAGGCAGAACAATTCCCTGTCTTTGCTGACTCAGCACCAGCTTTTCCTGCAACACTGACAGCAATTACTGGGAATTAGTGTCAAGTGGCCTAGGGCTATGGGACAGACAGGTATCCCACAAGAGTACAGTAGGTGAAAGGAGCCTCAGGTTTGTAGCTAACAAGTCCTGACCTACTGAAGGAAGAAGGATGGATGATCAAGTACAAATCCCTGTCGTGCTCAGCCCGCTTGAGTATAAAACCATTCAATATTAATTTTCGAATTTTTTTTTATAAGCTGACATTTCAACCCCCTGCTCCTATTTCTGGCTGCATAACTTTGCATCCTGTATTCCCCATGTATAAAGAACAGGATTCTTGTGTACAAGTATATTTTTTCCTCCAGCAATGCATAAAGGAGTGGGTGTTCACATATGTGTGAGGCATATGTGTGAGCATTCACCCACATTAACATTTTTGGGTTGTCAGTGGCTAGGTCTGTGTGCAAGTAATCATAAGACAGGTTGAGACACAACACAGAAATCTGTCCCATCTGCAAAACTGAATCAATCATGTGCTGTCAGCAGAGATTTAGCTCACAAAGACCTCGAGTCTTACAACATCTTATTGACTTAAAGGCTGTGCTAATAAATAAAATGGTATAAATTAAACCATTTCTCACCACAGTATTATATCCTTCATTTAAATGTCCAACAGAGAGGTAAGCAAGCAAAAAACACGGCTGTCTAAAAATGTCAAGTCTGTAATTCAGTGACCACTGCTAAACCAAGGGGACTGGGATTTTCTGGGCGACTCACACACATCAGGGATACTACCTGGGGTTTTTCACCTGCCAGCTCAGGGTTTTTTGCATCCAAATAGTGTATTGCAGTTGACACAATTTCTTCTCTCTGAAGAGCAGAGAGAAATGAAGTTTTCTGAGTTGTGCTTCTCTGCCTGCTCAGGGGATCTGAGGATGCAGGGAGAACAGATGGGCAAAGTAGCATGTGCAAAAGCATCTCTGAACTCAGCAAGTCACTCAGCAGAAGATTTAGAAGGGACCCTTCAGCTGTCACTTTCCCACCGGTATCACATAATATTTTTTGGGGCTGGGTTTTTGGTTTTTTTTGTTGTTCTTTTATCACAGGCATTTTAATATATTAAGCTGAAAATAGGAATATCTGTGAGACTTTTGGCATTGGTAGCATTCAAGTAGTCCAAGAAACCAACAGGCTCTGTCCACTGGGCCACAAATTATGACCTTCCAGGAAAGGGCTATGACTCCAGAACTGCCCAATTTTGTTATACAGAAATCACTACACTGAGCAAGGGAAGGGTACAGCCGAGTTCTGTTCCCACCTTGGCATTTTATTTCCTGAGTCTGGGTAGCTCCTCACAAGAAAAAAGGAATTACATCCTAGCAGCATTTACCACCCACAGGCCCTGACAGATTTAGCAAGAGGTACAGTGATTCAGTACACAGAGGGTGGATTAAAAATAGTGACGTTGTGGCTAAGTTGCCTCCACTGTGTCTCTAAACACTGACAGCCTCAGATCAGTCACTCACAACACTTGAAAACTATCTGTGCTATTGGAATTGTGAATCCACACACCAAGGTCATGAAACACCTCCTGGACATGAAGGCAACGAGGCCAGAGAAAAGACAAACCGGCCAAAAATCCCAATTGCACAGATAGTTAATGCATAAAACCACTACTTCCTACTCTATGAATTACAGCTTTAAAAACGGATGAGTCAAGAAGGCAAGTGGAGAGAGCAGCACAGCACAAACTCAGTAGCATCACTGTGCCCCAGGATATAATAAAATGGATAGAGAAAAGCTCAAACATACAGAGAGACTGTTCTACTTCCACTATCTACAATCAGCATGTTTGTTCTGGGATAAAACAAACATCCATAATCAATACTGAAGGAATGCTGGACTGCATCTCATATACTTGAGCAACTGATCAAGAAGTAATTTATCCCTGTGCAAGTCTTGCCCTTGTAGGTCTGCCAAGGTCAGTGTCACTTTAGGTTATCAGCTGTTGGAAGTGCTGCCTAAGTTAAACTGCCTAGAGCAAGCTTTAAACTTACATCCCCGACTTCTTTGACAAAATGTCTGTGTCTTACTTTATGTGAATTTGCAATGCCCTGATAATGCAAGGCACATTCTTCCCCTGTGCTCCTTATTCTCTGCCCTTACTTCCCTTTTTGGCTCAGATAAGCCTTCCATATGTAGCAGACCAAGATTTCACTACAGAGAACATATAAGCATCACTCAGTTGACATTCACCACCATATGTCCCTCTTAAGAGATTATTCAAATTAGATTTAAATCCTGATAAGGTGGGTTATTTCCATTAAAAGGTTAATATATGTGCAGTTTCTTAAAGTGATTAAAAATACATTTTTTTCTTCAGCTCACCATAAAACCAGTAATCTCCTTATGATGTGCTGTATCATTATTATGAGCCAGAGACTGGGACCTAAACCCCACTATTCGGTAATCTCAGTGCAAGTTTTTGCTTTGGTCACAGTCTCAGCAAGTGTCCCAAAGGCAGTAGCACCTCTCTAGTCTGCCCTGTACCTTCACAGTAACTCAGGCCCTTTGTTTCACTGAAAGTTTGGGGCTTTAAGCTTATTTCAGTTTGTAAGCTAATTCTAAAGCAGGTCTTAAACTCCAAAGTCACATCACTGCTTTTTTAAGGTACAAACATGTTTGTTTTTCTTCAAACCTAACTGTATCACCACTCCCTTTTACTTAGAAATTCAATATTAGAAACTGGAACAGCAGAGAGTTTTAATGAGCAGGTATTCCCCAGGTAACCCTGGCAGGAGCAGAGGCCATGCACCCCGGTAGGCTTTGCAGCACTCCGTAAGATTAGGAGCAAAAGCTTCCAGAAATCAGTGCATTTTTCCAAAGTGCGTCTGGATTTTCCATGGGAAAATGTGATTTTTCCTTTATTATTCCAGTACTACCAAAGGTCTCAACTCTGAAATTCATTCTTTAAACATAAAATAATTAGCACTCTGAAGGAAAATGGAGCAAATATTTATACTTTAAATAGCACAAACCAAAACCACAGAATTTTGTGTTGTTTCAGTTAAATCAGTCACATTTTCTACTTTGGCTGTTTACAGCAACAATTCAAGCTGCAAAGTCTCTGTCCTGTGCAAGGGCCTGTACAGTACCAGAAATGCAGACAGCCATTCTCTCAAGGAATGAGCCTATTATCAATAGAAGCTGAACAGATGCATGGCATCTTGCAGAAACCCGGTTAAAAACAGAAAGATGAACATTAAACCTCTCAGCAATATCAGACTGTTCAACAAAAGGCACAGTTGGTATGGAAAGATGAACCTTGGCTCCACTGTCTCCTCTTCAGAGCTAAAAATAATAATGAGTCATGCCAGTAGCAGTTTTGCTATTTAGCTTTACAAATTCAGGTCATTAGGCTTGGATGTACAGAATCGTATGAACTGATGGTAAGGAACACTCAGGACTGGACACTGACCAGCCCTTGCTTTCAAAACTCACTAAGATATCAATACATAGCAAATGAATACAGTCAAGTTCAATAAGAGACTCAAGGGTGAAACTACCATTACAACCAGGAAGAAAAAGGAAGCTTTACATAAACCTCTGAATAATACATCCCTTGACTACCTTTTTCCCCATCGGGCACATCCCTGTCTAGTTTTTCTGACTCTTTTTTTTGTATTTCTGATCAAGGCAAATGGTTAAAAAATGTGTGTGAAGCTATTTTTGAAAAGCTAGTTGATCTAGACAACAGAGAGACCAGATGATCTGGAGAAGACTGAATGGGAGCCAAATTACAAAAAGAGACATATTAAATATTTTTTAATTGCCTTGCAGCTTCCCAGAGAATCTCCCAGAAAAGGCACTAGCCCACCTGTTCATTTTATTTTCAGGTAAGTACTTTTAAAAATAAGTCAGAGGAAGAGATAAGTATGGACTGACAAGGATGTAAAGGAGAAAGTATGAGTGATCTTCGGACACTGAAAGGAGAGGCTGTACATCCAAACAGAAGGACCAGCATCATCTTGTGATGTAGGAAAAGCAGATTTTCCTCATCCCCACATCCCCCATGTAAATTGAGGGGTGCATCACTTTAGAACTGCTTCATGAGGTCAAATCTCTTCGTCTCATACAAACTCCTCTCACCCCTACTTCCCCCATTCCCAAAGTCAAGTGCAGGAGGTATTACAGAGGATCCAGATTTGCTCTTGTAGGAAATTTGGCTGTGCCTCTGGTGACCAGAGTCCCCACGGCCTGAATGATTGCCTTGGAGCAAGATAGGAAATTCACAGGAGAAATGGAAAGGTGATGAATAGGAAAATCCCTACATTTTCCTATTTCCAAACACATTCAGATCAGGGAAAAACTAGCAAATGGATTTCCAAGCTAACAAACAGCAGTCTCGTGTTAATATGCACAGTAAACTGCCAGTCCCACTGGCTCCTGAAACCCTGCTGCAGCTCCCTGCACTGCCTTGGGTTTGCACTTCAGAGGAGATTTTATGATAACAGAATCACTTGACTGCAAGGATAGAAAATACCAGCACATGGAAAATATTTCTTCTAACACTCTAGGTATATATGCACTACCAAAGGACCTTTCCCTTCCCAATAAAACAACCAAAGAATTAAACTGAGATTAAGTATGGCAAAAAGGGATCGTAAACAGCAAATGCTAAGATGAATACAGAGCTGCAGCTGGGAGCTGCTATATTGTTCCTTTGGAAAAAAATAATTATCAGATCAGATTTATAAAGCATATAAAAATCAGATCAGATTTATACCTGTTTTCCCTGAAAGTCTGCATTTTTAAATCACAGCTTTAAACAGGCCAGGATGGCAAATGTCATGAATCATTTATCTGTGATAACTAATGCACTGCAGCAAAACCTCTAGTTGAAATAATTCTGAGCTACTTTAAATGAGTCCCCCCCTTACATTTATTAATATTCTAATAACATTGGCATTCTAAAAAAAAAAAAAGTTCCAAATACTCTTTTTTTCAGTCCTATAACCTTGGCCTGGCTGACATACTGACTTCCTGAGCAGCATAGATCTACCTGCTCTAAGAACAAAGTTTCTCAGACAGCCTTTTGGAAGAACCAAGAAAACTCTTCCACATGCAGAACCCAGGGTTAAAAAATACACCTATTAGTAGCATCCAGGAAACACACCTCCTAGTACATCAAGGCTACTGCAGAAAGGCATCTTTCATCTTGGTTTTGACAAAATTCCTCTCCCCACAGCGAACGCAATTTATCTGATGGATTTCTCTTTGAAATGAGGAATGAAGTCCGTCTCTGTAACGTTACTGAATATGAAATAAAAATGAAATAGAATCTAAATATACCCAACGCTATCCCGCTCTTCATCCCTCACACGAACCCAGTATCACTCTTGCGCCTAAACAGAAGCATTAGAGGCAGCGCTCATCCATTTTTCAGTGTAAAAAGCAACCTTGGAAATGCTAAGAACCAGCATAAGAACCTTGGAAAGACTGTCAATGAGAGTAGAATTTTTTTTGCCGTTTCATTACTGGGTTGTGGGTTGGTTTTTTTTTTAGTTTCTTACTCTTATTCAGCATATATGCACACATCTCTCTATTTTTCTTCTTCCCTACCCATCCACCTACCCACAGGAATAATAAGGGGCATGCTAAATGCATGGCTGCATACAAAGACAGCTATGTACCCCTCCTTTATAACCAGATGCCCCTTGCTGCAATTTCTTCCACTGGCATCTCTTAGAGCCAGTGTTCAGAGCCGTGTCCTATTGTGACCTAATTTCCAAGAGATCATAGGCACAGTGGAGTTGGGCTTCATCTACACAGATTGTGCAATCATTCATATACTTTATCTGGTGAATATTTTCACTGGAATTTTCCCTTCGGTATAAAATATCCTAGCCTCTACAGACCAGCCTAGTCTTGACAAAAATCAGTCCTAGACCATACTTTTCTTGTGCTGGTCTCTAAGACAGACGCACTGGATAAGGGCAGCAGTGACAGATGACGCACAGGCTACCAGCAGGGAAGGACTCTGCTAGACTTGAAAGGTGGATTCTTCCATCTGGACAAACATTTCTGAGTGTCAAAAGAGAAGGGAGCAAGGCCTGAAATAACAGCCTTTCTTGCTGGGACATTAATCCCATCACACAGAGCAAGGGGGAGTTTTAAAATGTGGGTACTGTGCTGTCACAACCATGTCACACCCTCCAGCTCACCCATGTAACTCCAGATGGTATTAACCTGGAATTAAAAAGAAAAGAGACTGTATCCTCTATACATCTTCCCTGGCCCCACAAAAGAACTTCAGGCCTTGGAGAAGAGAACAAGGAGCACAGAGAAAAGAGCATGTGATGTTATGAGTCAGCAATGGAAAGAACTGCCCAGGACGATTATCTCTGAACCCAAGGAGGGATAGAGCAGGACCCAGGACTGTGGCTGCAGCAGCTTGGTGCTCCCCCTGAATAGTTGTGACTGTACTTTTTGGGGGTCGTGGTGCTCCTTCAGTGGAGAGAAGAATGTTCTGCACTTTTACAAGATCAAGACAAATGTCTGCGTATTTTCATTTTTACTATTGCTCATGATAACACCATTTTATCTTAATTCTTTCAAGATTACTGCAAAGCTGGTAATTGCAATCAAGCTATTTTATAAGTCCAATTTACAGGAGACCAAATTATTTATTATTTATTTTCATTTCTAAGTGGATCATTTGTGTTTTCTCTGAGTAAGATGATGTGTACAAAATATCCCTAAAAATGTCAACTAAGTGGAGAGATACAGAAAAATGCCTCTCTGTCTCATAAGTACTCATTGCTTTCAGAATACAAATCATTCTTACACAAACACAGCAATAGCGTGGTAGGCTTCCACAGAGCATTAGAAATACATAAAAAAAATCCCACCGTATGCCATGAAGTTCTTACAGCTAAAAGATTCACCCAAGCAAGTAGTGCTGTTGACTTTTGTCCCTACTCCATCGCAGATCTCCTCTTCTTAATTCAGCTCTTAGTGCTGCTCTAAATCTAACTTCCATTTTAGCCTAACCAAGCAACTCCTCCCCACGCACTCTCCAATACCCCCCACCTCTCCCCCTGCCATTCCTGAATGACACAATCTTTCTGGATACCCACAATTAGCAACCATTTCACTGGAAGTGGGAACTCAGGCACTGGGGGTGACAGCTGTTAGGCAGCTGCTTATCAAAATTCCAGTTAAAATTGTTTATTTGCAAACACACATGGAAGTCTTAAGCTATTGACTGGCTTTTGTGTGGATCTAATCTATTACCACGGGGCTGTTCAGTATATACAACTTCACTCAGTCTGCAGAAGTAAAATACAAATTCACTTGGGTGCAATTTACTGTGGCAATAACCATACTGTTTACATCATGATCAAGTACAAAGAGTTGGTCTAATATCCCCAAGGAGAGCAGACTGTGTAAATAAGAATCTTTTATGGGAGGGCTCTGAGATTTATTCCTGATGCCTTCCAATTGTGACTTTGGAAAATCCCTGCAAGCCCTTCAGAACGAGCAAGGTAAAGCTGACCTTTTTGATAGCCGCTGGTAAAATATCTGATCTTGTGCTAAGCACAAACTTAGCTGTGACCTTCACTAAACTAGAAAAATGGAAGATCCACCATCAAGAATCAAAACAGCTCCTTCTGTACTGGGAACAACACATGAACATTGGGGCAGCTACAGCTAAACTTCAACTCCCAGGCTGTTAATTAATCCATAACTTTTGAAAGACACTTTGCTCGGGCAGGCTGCATTCTTCCAGCCTGACCCAGGAAACTGACAGCAGCAGCCAGGACGGCCCAAGACACAGCACTGACAGATTTGCACTGACAAGCAGCACAGTGGAGGAAGTAACACTTGGGAATCCCACACTAGAGATGGAAATCCTCAGAGTCCTATGTTACAGCAATGATGATTTGAGTTAGACTTGACAAAAACATTTATAAAGCTTAGGGAATGAAGCATTTGGAATGAGTTTCCAACCTAAAGTCTCAAATGGTAACGTGCCTGAGGTAAATATGTGACTCTCGTGTTCTGGGCAGGAGGATAAACTACAGGCACTTCTGAACTCTTCTCCAGTTCTGTTTCTGTGACTCTGCTCTCAAGCGTGTTGTCCCCTGTCTTGAAACATGGAAATGAAATTTCTGTTCCATATTTTTTTACTGTACATGCTGCTGCTAATGACAGAAGTGAGAACAGGACCCCATGTTTACAGGCTTCTTTTTCTGAGCATCTTCTCCTCCCTCCCAGCATGTATGACAGCTTTTCTCTGGAATCTGAATGGTGTTCTCCAGCCTCCTGATAGATGAACAGCTATGAGTTCTGCTGCCTTTCTGCAGTACCAAAAAAGATCTGAAGGCTTTGCATTTTCAAAGACAACCTCTTCTTTTTAGCGTGTTCTCTTGGTCTCCAGAATGGGAGGCCAGTGATATAATGATTCCTCTGATTCATGTGCATGCCATATCCCATTTTTTCTTTAGCAGTGTACGAGAGAGTTTATTTTTAGGATAATATCTCATGATACCCTTGATAACCCAACTTCTACATAACCTAACCCTTACTAATATAACCTATTTTCTTCCTCAGGCTATTGCAAGCTGTTTCCTTTTTTCAGTTTGCAGATTTTGCAAATTTTTCTAGTTGCAGAATCTGGCTTTACACAGAAACTCTGCTGCACCCTTAGCCATGCTTCACCATGTGCAGAAAAGATCAAGGCACCAGACCTGTCTCATCCTTCTGTGTCCTCTGCATCACATATTATGTTTTCATGAGCAAATATTTGTAAGCTGAATCTACATTTTTATGGGAGCACATTGCACATCCACTGATTTCTAAAGTGGGACAGGCAGTATAAGGCAATGGCACTCATGCCACAGCCCGCATGGAGCTGCCTGTCATGCAACGATCTCTCTAACTGTTCAAGGATGTTAGAATTAATTTAAAACACATGCAGTACTTCTCTAATGTTGCCTTTTAGTGAAAACTGTGATTGTGAACCACATGACTGAACAAGGCAGAAATACCCTTCCTGTTAATATGGGCTTTACACCATGAGAAACCTGCCTAATACCATTTTTCAGGGCTCTACCCTAACTCATAACACCGTTGTTTGTTGTTATTCTGAAGATGTTTTTGGTGTCTGGAAAAATGCCATGTGCTATCTCAGACATAAAGGAGTATGGCAAATAAACCACCCTGGAAAAACTCTCTGTGATTTGCTTAAGTAGCAATTTAAGTGAATAGGGAATCAGCTGCTCATCTCAATTAGAAGACGGTCACAGCCAAAAAATCCTATTATAGAGACCATATTATAAAAAATGTGGATTAGGAATTTCCCTAAATTCTATTTACAGAAGAAAGTATCGGATGAAGAACCAGAGGATTTCTACCCTGTATATGGCAACATCTGTTTCTTACGTGAAATGTATCTTCAAGACATTTAATCTTTCTACAGTCATTTCTCCACCTACAAAGGAGCATAATAAAACTTATGTTCCTTTATAAAGTGCTTTATACTTCATGGATGAGAAGAGATATATGAAAAAAGTCACATTTTTATTATTGTTGTTACTATTAAGCTACCACAAGCAAGAATATTTGTCAAATTATAGGTTTAATGAGATATGTTCATCAAAAGTAAGTAGAGATTCTGGCAGAAAAGCCCCTATACTCCCTTCTGAAGTTGGTAACACTGACAAAATCAATTAATACAGAAATGTTCCTGATAAATTTTGGAACCTCCCTAGCTAAACAAAAAAGCTTGGTGCAATCCCTTAACAACAAGCAGAAGAGCAACCCAGGATGGACACTATTCGATTTAAAAGATTCAAGGGTCACAAATGTGGAAACACTTTTGTCCCACAGGATCTTAGTGAGCACAGATGGCACCACCAACCGCTTCCACTGTTTACAGTGCGAGGAGAAAGAAACACCCCTGCTCAGATAAATCCCATCAGCAGCCCAGCTGTTCAGGAAAAGCCATTGGGAGCCCCCTCTGAAAAGCAGGAGGCCAAACTCGGTGTCAACAGAAGCAATGGGGTAACACAGTCAGATAGAAGGGGAGTGTGGACAGCAAAAAATGCTGTTATAAACCACACCACTGTGAGCATTAATAGATGTACAGCCCATACTTGGTTTCACAATGCTCTGCCTGTGCCACCTCGAAGGAAGTAGCTGAGGAGACGTAAACCAAGTGAGGAGATGCCAGTTTCACAGTTAAATTGCTGAATTTGGTAGGATCCTTGTACCTTCAGTCCCTTAATATGTTAGCAAAGCAAATTTTTCCACTTAGTGAATCAAATTGCACACACTACACCGCTTTATCCCTCAAGCTCATTTTCTGACTAAGCAATGCTCACCAGTAAGTGTAGCCCAGCCTTCAATCACATTTGCACCGGCACACAACAAATATGAATTCAGGCCACAATCTGTTGTCCTTTTCCCGCCTAAAACCTCATGAAAATGGACAGCACAAGTGAAAGGTTTGCTATTTCTAATAATGTGTATTTTGTTATAAAAATAAAATGAATTGCAATCAGAGTTAGACAATATTTAAAAAAAAAAAAAAGTGGAATACATGACCAATGCTGTAGAAAAAAAATCTATAAGAATACGTAAAAGTTAAAAAAATATAGTATTTTCCTAATTCTGGTAAGAATATTTAATTATTAAACCCCACAATTACCAACAACAAAAATCATGAATAGTAAGGAACCTTCTACTTTGATAAAGCTCAGTTTATACTTTGCTAAATTCCTATTTCTCATTCTGGGAACATTTTCTTTGGGAGGATCTCGAACTCCCTCATAACACGCCCACAAAATACATCGCTTATCTACTTTAGAGATGAGAAAATCAAGCAAAGCATAATTAATTAATTCTCATAAAGTTGTAATCATCCCTAATATAAAGATCAAAGATACTCTATTGCAATCCTGGGAGTCAGGGAGCAAAGCAGAGAAGCAAAAGTTAACCTCAGTCTCCAAACAGCACAGCACATCAGTGATAAAGCTCCTCCTTGCAGAGTGCTAAGAAACTGATTTAGGATTAATCTATCAAATATGCCCACCTCTCTCAAGGCTGCAGGCAGATGGATGTGCCACTAAGACAAATGATGAACTGCCATCCTCTGATGTCACCAGCCTCACCACTTGCAATCAGAACAGCAGCAGAATGGCACTTAACTGCTGAGAACAGAGGTTGCATCAGGTACATCTGGGACTGAGATCCTGTCACAGTGGGAAAAATCTTTTCCTTCCAAAACACTGAGCTTCTCCAATAAGCTGGAGGTTATAAACAATCCTGCAAAATAACTGACAGTTTCACCAAACGTACAGGGAACTTGAGGCTGAAATGTCTATTTTGCTTGACAAGAAAAGCAGACCCACTGAGAGGGGGACAGTAAAATTCACTAACTACAGACTAAGTGAGAGGGTATCAGAAAACATTTGGAGTTTTCAGAAAACCTTCTTTATAATCCCAAAATCACATGTAAGGCGGTTATGGCACCTCTCTGGCTTTCTTTCTCTGGCAAATCTCTGGCTTTCCTTGCCAGAAACAAATGCAGGTTAATAAAAAGTCAGCCCTATCACAGGCCTGCACCATCAGCACACACCAAAAACTTGTACTACGCCAGGGAAACCAGTCCACCATTCTCAGAAACCTGAGGGATGTGTTTTTGACGGCCACTACATCCAAAGTCCATGGTTAGTTACCATAAACAGCATAACCAAAATTTCAGTCAAATGTAATACAATCACAGAGCAGTAACAATTCAGCCTTGGTCTAGAGAAAGAAGCTCACCACTATTCTTCATGGAATCACTAAAATTCAGTATATTTGAAGGTTTCACAACATGCCAGATTTCTCTGCCATCATGATAATGTACTTCACAGCTTAAAAGCACTACTGATGTGCAGGGATGTTGCCTGCAGAATATGCAGCCAGGGAAACACCACAAATTGATTACAATGCCAAAAAACACATTTTTTTGCTCTCGGAGCTACAGGGAACCAGAAGCTGAATATAACCCAGCATCATCCTACAGTGATAACAAAGGAACCTGGGATGTCTGAGCAGGAGCAGAGCTCCAAGGCACAGGATATTCCTCAGCTCTGTTCAGTGCCAGTGAGGCAGGCACATTCCACAGGGAAGTGGTTCCACGAGAGCAAGCTCATGGTCTGATTGACCAGCAATCCAGAAAGTATGACAAAAACTTAGAAAAAATTCAGAGAAACTGGAGCTATCTGGGCTTTGGAGGAACTAGAGTGTGCATTTCTGCAGCAGAATGTTGAAGAGATGAAACAGACCATGAAAGACAGCCAGAATGCTGACCCTGCTCGAGACCAGGAGGCAAGACAAGGTCATGGCCCTCTCCAAGCCTATGCTGATGTGTGCTGCAGCCCCGAGACTCTCCACTGGGCCCTGCAGAAGAGCAGAGGTCACCCAACTGACCCATGATAACAAAACAGACACACACCCAAGTCACTTCTGGGTACAAGACCATCTAACAAACTTCAGAAACAGAAGCTTACTGAACTTTTTTCTCCCTCTCCTTTTAGACTTCATCATCCTCCACTATTTTAATATAGTTGCATGAATTTGAAATATATTTTAAAATTTATTGTTACAATTATCTTCATAGTACAGTTTTCACAATGAACTCTGTACAATACCTTAAAACTCCAGAGTAAGCGGTCATCAGCTCCATCCACTACGCATTTAATTTCTCCTTATACCAGCCTTCCCAGCCCAGCCTGCTCCTGCTTTGTCTCTTTTTTTTGTTCCTCCTGTTGAGGAGCAGCTGAGGGAGCTGGGGAGGCTCAGCCTGGAGAAAATGAGGCTGAGGAGGGACCTTATCACTCTCTACAACCAACTGAAAGGAGGGTGCGGCCAGGTGGGGGATGGCCTCCTCTCCCAGGTAACGAGCAACAGGACAGGAGGAAACGGCCTCCAGTTCCATCAGAGGAGCTTTAGATTGGATATTAGAAAAAACTTCACCAAAAGGATGGTCAAGCATTGGAACAAGCTGCCCAGGGAGCTGGTTGAGTCAGCCACCCCTGGGGTATTTAAAAGATGTGTGGATATGACACTTGGGACCATGGTTTAGTGGTGGGATTGGCAGTGCTGGGTTAACACTTGGGCTCGATGATCTTAAAGGTCTTTTCCAACCTAAACGATTCTGTGATTCTGTAAACAAAAATGATTAGATGAAACCCACAGGCTGAAGTATGAGAGATACACTTTATCCTTGGTATCAACAGAGTTTTAAATACATCAGGGACGAATGAGAGATATTGATAGCTGAAAGGTTTGCTCATTTGAGTTCACTTCTACAGCAAATCTTTTCGCTAGATTCACTTTTGCGAAAGTCAAAGTGTAATAAACAAAGTTATTCTCTGTAGGGTTATTGACAAGAAAAAAAGAGTTATAAGCAGTATTGATTTGGGGTGAAATGGTAGAACGTGACAATCAATAAAGCTTAGTCAGATATAAAATAGAAGGAGTCACACAAGTCATGACAGGATTATTACAGGAGACAAATCCTGGTATCAGCCAAGGGAAGAAGCTGTAAATGGTATCCAAAATATAAGCTGTGGATTGCTTTCTAGAAAAAATAACCATAAATTATTCATTTTAATGTTTTAATATGTGAGGTAGTTTTTATTTCAGCATATTGTCAGTGCTGTTTTTCTAAGGCTTTTGAAACAAATTCTTGCCACCTCCATAGTATTTTCATTAAATGTCATCAAAGCTCTTTTCAAATGTCTGAGAGAAGTATGATTATCCTTATTTAACAGATAATGAGAAGATAGAAAGACACTGGAGCTATATTTTCCAAACCAGTCAATGTAATGCCATGTGCCGTGTGCCTTGTGTCTAAATACACAAATCCATAAAATGAGAGTCCTACAGGAATGAAATTTTCAAAGGTCCTGGGAAATCACAACTTTCGTCAACAGCTGCTTACAAGTTCCCAAACTCTGGGTCACAGGTTGGGGAGCCAAAAGCTGAGCCCTCACAGCAAACACGGTAACTATGTAAGCACAGTGAGCTTGCTCACAGATACAACAGAGCCTAAAATAGGAAGGATGCTAATTCACAGTCCTCTGTTCTAATTACAAAGCTCATTATTTTTACCACTCGAATGACTCAGGGTGAAAGAAACCCAACAACCGTATATTCTACCTCATGAAAGGACTGTGCATTTGCTGGGATTTATACAGTGCCTACCTTCTGAGCACAACCACACTGGAAAATAACAGCAATAATCGGAACAGCAATGAATGTTTTTCACTGGTGATTATGCCCATGCACAATTGTTCAGTGCATTGCCTTCTCCTAGACTCCAGACCAAAAAAAAAAAACAAACCCAAATTATTGAAAGATGCTAAAATTATTTACAAATGAAATTTGATGCAGAATTAGTTACACTACTGAGGTGAAAGGCAGCAGTGTTAATAACGATCAGCATTGCACAACAATTTATTGCAGGCTGTGATGAAAACTATTCAATTCGAGGGAGATATAAACCATATTTTGAAGAATCTCTTGCACTAATCAATTAAGTAAGTGCTGACAATCAAACTGTGGGATATGCAGAGCCTCAGGGAGGAGGGGGCCTTGGAACAGCTTCATTTTTATGAATGGAGCCATAAGTAGAAGGTTTGAGAAGGACAGGACATGCACAACTCCAATCCCAAGAAAGGCATAGAACACACTGAATAGTACCACCACACTGAAACATGAGCTGCCCAGGAAATCAAGGGTTACGTAGTTGCAAGAAAATAAAATTAAAAAAGAAAAAAAGCCATTGATTTCTAAAGAGGGATATGTAATGACTGCAACAGTTTAAAAGCTTTTTTAGCTGGAATCACATTTGCAGTCACGGGATTTCTATTGGAAAATGGCATTATCATCTCCAGAGAGAAAACTAGGACTGAATCACATCAGGAGGAGGATGGACAAGATGACCTTTTGAAGTCCTCTTCAGCCGTTTTCCTGTAAGTCTGTATTCAGTGACAGAAAACACATCTGGACTGGAGCTGTTGGGGCTTAGGCATTCAAGTTAGAAAATTTTGGCATAAGTCTTTGGCATGAGAAGAAGCCCAAGCAATTTTTATATTGGGCTCTGTCTGCCATTAGTGATGCGATTCAATCATAAAATGGCTTATTCCCCCAACACAAATACATAATACCACACTGGAGTAGGAATGTGAAGCTGCTCTCATTATCACAGCTAAGTTCATTTTACAGTAAAGCAGTTTACTTTAAGACTTTTCAGTAATCCAAGTCTAATTATGGAATCAATTTAAAACAATTTTGTAATTAAAAATACCTGCTGAAAATATCTCACAGGCTCAATAATTTAAATGATAGTGTTAAAAAGGTAATTAAAATTAAAAAGGCCAAATGAGGCTGGGTCGCTCCTCCACTAGGAGAGCGCTGAAGGACGTTGCATTTGCAAACCCGAATCGCCAGCTTCCTCCAAAAATTCCTGCTTTCCCCTGCTGCATGGGGATTTCGCACTAAGAGTCATCCAAGAGATGTTCGAGCGGACCGCGGCGGGGCAAGGCTTTTTTTTTTTTTTTCCTTCTCGTTCTTTAAATTAAAAAAATTACGCTGTTTCAAAATGAAGCTGTACTTACAGAGAGCCAGTGCTCCCCTAGCCGGGACCGGGGTGAGGCTCTCTGCTGCCGGGGGTTCCCACCAAGGGTGCCAAAAGCTGCGCGCCCCCGCGGCGGGCACGGGAGGGTGTGGGGGGCGCAGGGGGGGAACTTTCCCCGCTGCCCCCGGGTCGGGGCTGCGGGGGCGGCCGGGGATGGGATGGCGCGGGCCGGGGCCGGGCGGAGGA
>VXBU01010831.1:614156-688698 GCA_013400315.1 Bombycilla garrulus | reverse complement strand
GGCAGCCCCGGCGCGCCGAGCACGCATGGCAGCCGCGGGCACGGCCGCGCCGCCGCTCCGCGCTGTCCCGCCCGGGCAGTCCGGCCAGAAGGGGCACCCTCTGCCCCGCGCCTGGGGGCGCCCCGGCACCGCCAGGGATAGGGGAAGGCGAAGTTAAGGCTTCGCTCCCGGTAGTTTTTGCTCGTTTTCACCTCAAACGGGGTTTCGTGGTGCGCAGCTCTGACGGAGCATCTTTGGAATGCCCTGTGCTTCGTCACGCAGGCAGAACGTTAGATACGAGGTACAGTTTAGCAGCGCTGGCGGCAGGGCTGCATCTTTCACAGTTTTTGGGAGTGGGAAGGTGTATTCCTGAGCACTCTCATCCATTAGCCGCCGTTAGGGAAAGGCAGGACGCCTGGGCCTGCCGGCTGGAGAAATTTGCTGCTAGGAACCAGCAGCTGTATTTAATGAATCTGTGAAATTCACAGCCACGAATCAGTGAATCAGACACACAGTCTCGTGGTTCCAGCAGCTGCGGTAGCTCGATGTTTCCTGGTGCCATTCCCAGCGTGTACCCCATTCTTAGGGGTATTGCCCCTTTGCCCACGGCTGGGCATTGCATCTGTTCCCTTGCTCAGAGGTAGCAGAGGGTGTCCTCTAGCTGAAGAGGACTCTGCTAAGTAGATTATGGTGTTTGGCACACTCCTGGGACACAGCAAGGGGAACAAAACCAGGGACAAAGGAAGACACGTTTGTAATGAAATATACCTGTCCTCAGTACAAACACAGACCCAAAGGTACGTGGGATAGTATTAACAGCACGTGGACGTAGCACATTCTGATGCTTCAAAGTTAATAGTAAATACTGGTAAAGTTGAAGTTCTTCTCAAGTTCTTCTCAAGTGTCTAAGCTACCTAATGCTGTCTCCTTCAAGTTAAAACTTAAGGCTCTTTAGGAGAGATTTTAGTTCAAATCATGTATCAGTTGAAAGACCAGCACAAGAAGCATCATTCTTTATCTCCCCTGGAGAAAATGGGCATCCCACAGTGACATGCAGGTATTCTGCTAAGAATGAGGAAGTATGTGGCCAGTTTTCAGCTAACAGAATGTATTATCTCTGAAATACCTTTGCTGCTCCTTTTAAACAAGAAAATTTGGAAACTGTGGAGTATTTTCACCAAACATCATTTCCTGATCAAGTCAGTTTTCATGTGCCCACCAGCCCAAGGAGGGAGCTCAGGTCAGTAATAGCCCTGGTAAGCAGTGCAAATACAGCACAGGTACAGTTACATGATAGAGATGTTCTTCGGAGGCAATAAGCCATTGACTACTACAAGTGGCAGGACAGAGCAATAATGCAGCAATTCCTATCATCTGTAATAAGTGGATCTTTATATTGCTGGTTTGGTAGCTTCCATTTTTGAAATCAAAATAGCAGAAGATAATGTCTGGAGCAATCTGACCCTATTCGTGTTCTCCATCAATTAAAATGCCAAGTGCTCTATGCAATGTCTACCTTCAGTGTGGATGAAGCACCCAGACACTTATGAGGAGGAAGAGGCAAATGGACTGATGTCTGTCAGTGTTGATAACTACTACTTAACCCTTGTTTCTGCCATTTACTGCTATCCCCACGTGTGCAGCTGCACCTCTGACACCATTCAGTCTGAGGAAGAACAACTGAGTGCTCCAGGCACCCGTCAGCCGCCCCACATGAGTGGGAGAGCCACTGCTCCATACAGCACTGAGAAATCAAGGTTTTCTGGTGCAGCATCTCTTCTTCAAAATCTTAATGAACTGTAAAAATACACCTCTTGCTGAGCAGGGCATGTATGTGCAAGGTGGTGGCAGTGGCTGGAGAAGTTTAGGAGGAATCTGTGTCAGCCAAGAGCAGGGAAGGGCTCCTGCAGCCCAGGAAAGCCTAAACTGAGTGAGGAGCGGCAAAAGCTGGAGGAGGATGAAGCCTGAGGCAACCCCGAGCACAGAGAGGCACGGGGGAAGGAGCTGCTTTGCTTTGGCTTGAACTTTGTTTCTGTAAGGGATGGATGGATTGCCTGAAGGGCTACAACCACTCTGTGACCAAATCTGACATCTATAATCAATTTTAGTGCATCCTCCTGAGCTGAAGCAGGGCCAGAGCAGAGATCAGTGGGTTGCACCTGAAGCTCTGAGCTGCTGTGCTATAGCACAGACTGTAAAATACAGGAGGATTTGTCCCCTGGTTATCCCACCCAGATATCACGATTTCTGTACCTTCCTACACTTGGCTGCCCCTCCACTATTTTTTTAAGCAAGTTACAGATGAGCATCAAACCTGTGGGGACTAACCCTGAATTGCCTCTGGTGGAGATAAACCCTCCCTGATGCTGGTGCAGACTAGCTGGAAACAAGTCCAAGAGATTATGTGACTTTTTTTTGCTTCATATGTACTCACAAAGCTGCTTCCATCTCCCTGCACTGCTTCAGCAGCTAAAAATGCCACCCCTCAGAATGAAGACGAAAAATGCCAGTGCTCATCTGCACCCTCCAGACTCAGGTTCCTGTTGTTTGGGCCCAGGAACATGGAGGTGGTGGTGGGAGTGGGGGGAGATCACGTCTTCCTCGCGGCAGGTTGTGGGTGCTGCCATGTGGTGAGAGCTGTTCCTGGCCAGCTTTGCTCTCCTTGGAGGGAGAGGCTTCGGCTCTCCTCCAGCTGGTGCACACAGTCAGCTCCTGGCTGCTTCTAGCAAGTGCAGGGTGGGCATCCCAGCCAGATTCTGGCTGGCTGTGGGCTTACAGCGCCTCTTCTCCCGGGGTTTCGTAATAACTATCATGAATAAACAAATGTGTGCATAACTCCTGTAGTTTTAGGATTTTAGTTTTGTCTTGCCATGCACATTCATCTGCTTCATTCTCTCACTTTTATCTTCTCACATGCCCTCTTTTAGTTGATTATCTTATTCTGAGGTCTGTACTGGATAAAAAGATAGATTGGAAAATTCAGTTAAATGCATCCAACCCCCCAAAAAGTGGCCCCTCACTCCAAGCCAAGTGACAAGAACAGCAACATTGACTATGCCCAGGACTAGGAATATGAAGGCTGTGCCCACTCTACACAGCATTTGGCCCTGAGTCCTGGTTAAAATATACTGATTTTCTCTCTGTGTCAAGAAGTAGGGAGTCTCTTTCAAAGCATCCAAGGCAATGTGAGAGTCTGTGGCATCACCAGTCCAAGTGGTGCCCTTGCAATGTGAACCTGTGTTGCACAGCTGCTGCCACGGCAATGAAAGTGTTTGAGAATGCTCAAAAACCAGGACAAAAAGGGGGGACAGGAGCAGCCAAATCTGCTGTAGTCTCATTCAGACTGCTCATTGGGAAGGTGTCTGGACTAAATTATTTCCTGAACTGCTGACAGGTATTGTTTCAAAGGGAACAAATTCATTCACTCAAAAAAAAGAGCTAGGGAATGAATGAGCTCACACAGTCCTCCACCATCCTGACAGGAAGGGGTGGAGAACTGGGGAAAAAAGAGAAGAAACTCATGGGTTGAGATCAGAACAGTTTAATAATTGAGATAGAACAGTTTAATAATTGAAACAAAGTAAAATATAGTAAGAATACTAATGATAATAATAATAATTAAAATAAAAAGGAAAGACAGAGAGAGAGAGATAAAAAGAGGAATAAGCCCCAAGAGAAATAAGTGAAGCACAACACAGTTGCTCACCACCCTCTAACTGATTCTCAGCAATGATTGGTCCCTCCTGGCCAGTTCCCCTCAGTTTATGTCCTGAGCATGACTCCTTACAGTGTGGACTGTCCCTTTGGCCAGTTAAGGTCAGCTGTCCTGGCTGTGCTCCCTCATGGCTTCCTGTGCACCTCCCCGCTGGCAGAGCATGGGAAACAGAAACGTCTTGATTGAGAGTAAGCACTACTCAGCGACAACTGAAACATCAGTGTGTTGTCAACACTGTTCTCATACTGAACCCAAAACACAGCACTTTCCACCCACTAAGAAGAAAATCAGCTCTATCCCAGCTAAAACCAGGACACTGTGGTAAGAGTCAGCTGGAAAGGAGGCTTTGCAGTCCAGATTCTTGGGTGCCTAACACTCTGGTTGGCCTCAGTGCATGCATGAGTGGTCATGGACATCTTTAATTTGCTAGCAAAATGTAATCCAAAATATTTGGTATAGGATTAAGTGTTTGTGTGTTTTAATTATCAATAAAGATATTCCTTCTCCGTGCTTTACCTGCTCAAAAACAAGGCCAGAAGGAATTGTCCTGGTGATGTGGCTGTCGGGTAGGTAAGTTTCATCCTTAAATTGGACTCCAGAAAGGGTGAAAAGGAAGTGGTGACAATTGTAGCTGAGGGTAAAGAGAGAATTTATCTGTGGCAGTGTGAGACTGTAAAAAAAAAGACCCCAGGCATGTTAGTGGCAGTTGAATGAGTAAAGGGGTAGTCAGTCCATGGGGAAAAGAACAGCTTAACACACAAGTCTGCAATTAATTATTTTAAAATATAAAATAGCAATGACTGGCGTTGAGATTTGGCTGCAGAAAATCAAGCCAGACTGTAAGTACATATTGTTGCAAAACATCCTCCAGACCTCCTGGCCACAGACCAGCTTCCCATTTCATTGGCCACAAGGAAGAGCTGTTGCCTCGAGCTCACAGGTATTTATTGGTGCAAACACAACTCTGCACACAAAATTAAGAAAAAGAGCTCAAGCATCAGCTAACAAAATGCAGGGAGTCGCTAAAGGGAGTTCTGAATGCCTTGGAAGGCACAAAACTATTCAGGGCTAAGATTCATAATGACCTTGTTGTGTCCTTATGAAAGATAATAGCCTGAGATATGCTGTATCACTTGTATTCTTAACAGGCTCAAGCTTTCAAGCATTTTGAAGTAAAAACTCATTTGTTGAACTCCCTTATATATCAGATAAGGCATTCAGCCACTTCCTTCATACCTGGAGTACGCTGTGTTTCCCTTTGAACTTAGAAATAATAATGAGCTGATATTTCACACAAATAAGGTGTGCATGGGTAACCTGGGGAGGTGCCCATTATTAAACCGTGTAAGAATAAATAGAGGCTTTGCAAATAAAGGTTTTATCTTCTTAGATGTTAGTGGTGATGTCTTACTGTTAATATTCAGGAATTAATGAGTTCCTGAGTGCTTTCCAATCTATTCCCAAGTGTGCTCTGGTTCCCAGAAGGGTATTCCTGGAGACCCTCCTTTTCACTGTGACATTGCTTTTGCTTGATTCTGCAGGAGACTGACCCCCTTACACGTCTCTGGGTAGATTTGCACTGGAAACCTTGATTGCATCATTTCCCTCCATCCATGTACAAAAAGGCCAGTTCTCTCACCTACCTCAGCCTGGAGAGGGTGATTGCTGGACACGCAGTAATTGAAGGCATTGCAGGAAAGCAATTATTCTAAACAGAGTACTTTAAGGTGATTGCTTATAAGAGAGGCTTCCCTCATAATTGTGCTTTCAAAAACAGGTAAGCCATTAGGAGGATAGTTATTTTGATGAATTCTGAACCACTAACAGCTATGATGGCTCAAGAGAAGCAGCCCTAAAACTGTAGAGTCCTGATTCTGCAGATGCTAAATAGTGCTGGCTCCTTTCAAAACTTACCAAATTCAAAGGAGAGCTGGAGGCATTCGTTTTCTTACAAAGTCAGGATTTAAGAAGAACCTTTCTCTTCCCTAAACATAATCACTCTTGTTTGAAGGGAGCAGGGGGCACACTCAAGAAAATGTCAGGAATCTGAAAGGAGAATTCTTTTTCCTTCACTGAGCCATTAGTACTGACAGCCATAAACTCACATCTGGGACCAATACACAAACATTAATAACCAGCCATCAGTGTAGTTTTACCAATTAGTGCTAATTACATTTCATTACAAAAACTGGCAGTGTAGGGAGGATGGAGTTTGAACTACTTTTTTGTTTCCCACTGACCTACATAACTAATGAAAAGTTTTAGTTAACAGAAAAACCACACTTTATTTTTATTTCCATCAACATAGTTTAGAGGACATCACAGAAATAAATAATACCTGGCTAATTGGAGAACTCGACTAAATCACATTTACTGGAAGGCCAATTCTTCAGCTGAGCACATGGAGATTTTTGTACTCTTCTGATTACAGCCAAATTGAACTTGCCACTAGTCCTGTGACTACATTTGGCCCTTGCTTTCCAGTAAACAGTAATTTCCAACAGAAGAATGTAAAATGAAACAATTCCAGGAGCTGAAACAATTTAAATCGGTTATGAGTGCTTTTCATTTCATCCCCCCGACCAGAAGAGGCTCGAAAATACAAAATGCAATATGTAGTGTTTGATTTGCAGCACCATTCTAAGCCCTGAATGGTATTCATCACCCTTAAGTATAAACTCATGATGAATTTCCCTATGCCCACAGCACACTTGGCACAGTCCATTTCCTTTGCATTATGATACCTGAAGTTCTCCATGAGAGGACCCCGGGGTCCTTCACCTCCAGCTTACAAGTTCATTGCTCACATTGGTCTGTTTAAATTAAGGTACTCAGCCCCATCCATTTACCCCCTGGAAAAGTTCCCAAATCCCACTTTCTGACCTTTTCATCAGCCTGGCAGAAGCAGACCTGAGTGCCTTTGGGACAGGCAGCACAGTTCCTGGCACAGGGAACTGCACAGGGACAGCAAGACACCAATTCCTTCCCACCATTGCCTGAACTCACAGCTACAAGCAAGTCCCTCAGACTCAGCTCCCCTAAAAGGTACCTACATCCCAAATTGCAGCCTCCAGACCCCAGCTCAGCTGCAGTTTAAGTCAAAGGCCCTTCAGTATCTCTTAGCAAAAATTCCCAGGAGTTTGTGGTTGTGTTTCAGGCTGTGGCCTCAGCCCTGGCAGCAGGGATCTTGTGACTTGTTTGGTAGGGTTGCACCTCTGTGTGCTGGATTCACAGAAGTTTTCACTATGCTTCTGATAAGCAAAATGTCTTTCAAATCAGAAAGCATGTGCATTCCTTTGTCCAAACAGAGAAGCTGAGCTTTCCACTCAGGTGCAGAAGAAATCAACCTCCCCAGCCCTTGGATTCTGGCCCTTACATCTCATGTCTCTGCAGAGTTGGTGTAAACAGAGTGTGTTTGCCCAGAAGCATTTAACTAAGCCATGTAGAAAAGTAAAAAATTGTGCACTACCTTTTCCCTTGCATGGAAAGCAGCTTTATGTATTCCTTGAGGACACAAGGAAAGAAGAATAAGGAATTGCACCAGAGTCCCCATGAGAGAAGAGAATGAGAGAGCTGAAGCAGATGTGTTCAAATATATTCTTTGAAAAGCTGTGACAAAAATAGAGCAGCTGGTTGAGAACTCTTCCAGTGCAAATATCTGTACCTTTACAATCCTAAAGGTAGAATAACAGAAAAAGTTAAAAAGGCCACAATTTTGCAGTGCTGCACAATGACTTCCTAAGATGTTGAGATTTTTTTTTATATTGAGTCCTAACTAAATGCCATGCAAAACCTTAGCTTCGTAACATATGGCCAAATACGAATTCAGAGAATTAAGAGTTAATTTGCATGCATTTTATCCATTCCATGTCTACACATTTTTTATGTTTCTTGGTAGGCATACAGCAATTTGCATTAACTTCATTTCATAGCAAAACCATGGAAAAGCTGCAAGAGGATAGTTCTGTCAGTGTTACACTAGAATTTTTGTAACTTCCTTTGGCATCTGTTCTGATGCACATACTAAAAACCACAGTATCAGGCTCCAAAACTGTTCCAAAAGTCCACAATGTGAGGCAGCAGCTATATAGTGTGAATCAGTGCAGCCAGAAAAAAGGGAGCAGAAAGAAAGGTCCTAGACAGAATTCAATATGAGCAGACCTTGAAGATTCAGAGATTTAGATTTGAGCTGTTCTCATCTTTAACTTCCATGTTTATTTTCTACCTTTTACATACAGACACAAAAATAACTCTCTTCTGCTGTAGCCACATTACCTCTGAGTTGTGCCAATTGTATCAGCTGTTCATCTGGCTCTCAGTTCAGGCAACAGTTCAGGTTTGTTCAGGTTTCTCCCTGCATGTGATCCTTTCCTTCCTTTTTGCTGATGCATTTTTGTGGTTTAATACCTGTCAGTTCTTATCAGGTGAGATAATAACAAATCTAAAGCTGTCTGGAAAATACATGATCACCATTCCCGCTTGCTGTTGCCACCCTGAAATTCATAGCAACAAGAAGATTAGCTTGAATTGAAGACTAAATTAGATTAGGTTTGATTAGCTATTCTCTTTTAGCAAAAGAAAGTCTAAACGAAACAAAACCCCAAACAAACAAAAATAAAATAATTAAATCACCAGTTCCTAAAAGGAGAGGTGCAAGAAGGTCAGGAAAATTCCAGCCAGCCCTGAAGGTTATCCATCGGGATGTGACTTAGGTGGCTGTCCCTGCCCTCTGTGGTTCATAGAGGCAAAGCTGTGGGTAGGAAGCAACAGAAGGTGGGAGAAGAAGGTGAGGAAAAAGGAAATTGTTGGAATTGCGGTGAGTTACCCTGTGATAATTTGTTTGGGAACAGAAAATGTGGGAGTGAGAGCAAACCCTCCACGGCCTGGAGAAAGAGAGGGCAGCAGCCTGCCAGGGACACTTCATTGCAAGTGGCAAGAGCATGGATTGGAAAGGTCTCTGAAATGGTGCTGCTTTCCTCCCTTCTTCGTGTCCCTGCCTTTTCTGCACAAGGTCTACTGCATCCTCCAGGGACAGCAGCTCCCCAGAGCAATGGCTGAAACCCAGCCTAGCTGTACAGATAAAGGAGTTCTGCCTTTTTTTGTCAAGCATAAGATGACTTTCAGATATCTAGATCCCCATGGGAATAATCTAATTCTTCATGCTTGCTAATGAAAAGCAAATCCAGCCAGGTTTAGTCTTTCTCAATAGATTAATTGTCATAGTATTAATTATTCCTTTTTATGAAGTTTAGTGCCATTTAAAGCTTTGCCCTTCTTTGTACTTAGGTGTTAAGACTATATTATTTATATGTGATTGTTTTGTTTAAAGTGTAAAACAGAAACTGAAACATAAACTTCTTTTGGTATAGCAATGCCAATTTTTTTTTGGTGCATTAAAGCATCGAGAATTAAATACATGGATGGGACAATGTGTGGTGGTGAAATGGCAAGAACTTCACGTGACAGGCCTTCAAAATCTAGTGCTGATTACATCTTCATCGGCTCAGAACTTCCATGTGTCCCTGATCTCTCTGTTTCTCTTAGTTGCCCCAATATAGTTTTTTTTAATGCTGAAGCTCATTAGTGTCTGGTTAAACCGAAGCTTCCAGGACATCCAGTTTACTTGTGTTAGTTTGTTCAAACACCTGGTTACTTTCCATGTGAAAACAAGATTTCCAACTATCTAAACTGAACTTGTCAGCTTCAGCTCACAAACAAGGATTTCTCAGGGGTTTTTTTCACTTGGATTTCCCCTTACCCTCATTTGGAGTCCCTTCATAACTGTGCTTTTTCTCATGAAAATACTTCAATAGCACATTTGAAACACTTCACAAGATTCTTTAATGTAAGAGTGAGGTCTTCAAATTTCTCACACTGAGAGTATTAAAAAGGAGCTTGTTTGAGCCGCTCCAAGGCCACCTGGCACAGAGAAGGCTGAGCAGGGGCAGGACCCTAGATGGTCTAGATGATCATTCTATGATTCTATTCTGTGACAGGGACATGCCTGAGCTGGTGGCTCATGTGACCTGGACATGCTCAAGCCACCTCTGTGCTCACCACTGCTGTGGCACTAAAGGGAAAGCACTGCTGAGCAGAGAAGGCCTTGGCTGAGCTTGCTCCGGCATCGTGAGCAGCAAGGAGAGGAGGGTTTGGGATCCCCAACTTTGTCAGCCCCTGCCAGCAGCTTGGCTCTGCTGAGCTCCTGTGTGGGGAGGGAGAAGCATGTGCTGGGATGGAAAAGGCTGTCAGTCCTCTCTTAAGATGTGGTTCCTTCTCTTCTTTGGAACTACAAACTTCATGCTTGGTTTCACTGCTGAGAAGTTCATAGTAGCCCCCTTTTCAGAAGGATTGCTCCATGTTGGTGAGGGCAGCCACCAGCCCCAACGCTGGGCTGTCCTGCCCCTAAAGAAAAGCCCAAACTGCCTTGTGCCCAGACTGAAGAAACTGAAAGATTTCACTGACATGTCTTTTTGACCCTCCTCCATTCCCCACACTTCATAAATTCTCATCTATAATTGATTGCTATATGTTGCCCTTATTTATTGATTGTATATCACTGCTTATTCCTAATTACTGCTTTCATTTTATTTTTTTTTTCTTCAGAATCTGGCTTTCAGGCAATGCTGTCATCTTTCTTCGCACTGGAATCAGAGCTTTTTGGCTGTTTAATGAGCTCTTCTTGAAAGAGCTCACAGTTCTCCATCACATTTGCTCCTTCTGAATTTTTTTTCTCACTATCACTCTCTTCATCTGTGGGAAACTAGTCCTTCCAAAACACTAAAAATCTGTAAAAGTCTGGTTTCTTTTTGCCCATTGTAAATACTGGTAAGCAGTGATTACCTTCCACAGCTGACCATCTGTAACAGAAGGGTCCAGAGTAGATTTGTTTGGGATGGATATTTAAGATTAGAAAGTTACACTTGTAACTTTTAGGAAAAAAAATGTCTTTGGAATAGTCTTGAAGAATATTGCACCTCTTTCCTTACACAAAGATTATGAAGAAAAGGGGGACTGTGAAATTTTGTTGTAACTGATTTGAATCCAGGAGTTCTTGCTCAGTCAATCATAGTCAAGTCAGAAATTATTTTTCTAACATTTGGGTAGCAGGTTGTATTTCAGCTGATGATTTATCTATAAATCTGAGGAAAAGGATTATTTATGACTGCAAATGCAGGATAAATTGTGAAATTTTACCTATAACCAGAGTTACAAAACTTCAGCATATACTTTATTCATAGGCTTGCTTCCTTTTACATTATTTAGCAAACATAACGTTATCTCGTTATATGTGGTCTTTGCCCCAAAGAGTTTGCAGTCTCATTCAGGCACCAAAGATTTTTTAGCAGAGGAAAGCATAATGAAGTAATTAGTTTTGAAATAAACAGACATCATTGCAGATTAGAGAGGATGCACATTAATTAAGGCATCATCCAGAACCCTTCTCCTGCAGGGCACGCTTTCTGCACCAGTCATGGCTAAAGATGTTACAGAAAGAACTTCACTGAAAGCAGAGACATTTCCCTCTGGATTATGACCGTGAAGTCATTTTATCCATGCCAAGATCTTAAGTCCATCAATAAAACTGAAAGGAGAGTGATTTCAAAAGCCATACATTATCTTTAGGCCTCCTTACAATGCACTCAGAGCACTTCCCCGTGGTTTCATTTTGCTGGGAGCTGAAACCATTGACGTGCTTAGTCCTTAGGTAGAGTTACAGCACCGGGAATTATTCCACCACAGTTCAGTGCCGTTTACCACACCTCATCATACAGACAGCTCCTGAATGCAAATGGGAAGAATAATTTCATTAAATCATTTCTCTAACTGCATAATTTTAGTAATTAAAACCTTTATTTGTACCTATTCAGAAAGTAGCAGAATATTGTATTAATGCACTGCACTTATTAAATTTTTAAGGTTGACTGGTAAATTTAGGGGTGATGTGAGACATAGTTAAACACCTTTGAGGAAAAAAATGGTCATAGGGCGTTTTGATTAGTACAAATACGTGGGAATTGTCTCCTCAAATTCAGTTTGGTGGGAACAGATGGGCTTTTCCATGCACCTGATTCTATGGCTATTTTGCTGTGCTTCAGCTGTTTCTGAGGCACAGGTGTTTCTAGGCAACATTTACAGAATTCCCAGAGGAAAAATATCAGCATAGGAAAAGCAAAACTAAAAGCTGCCTGACCCAGCCCCTGTGCTGGGGCATGTTGTCTACTTCTTCAGTCATTCAAGGCCAAAGAAATATGCTTATTTATTTCTTTGGGCTTTGTGTCAAGCTTTTAGGTTATGATTTGCAAAAACAGTGGGAAATCCAAACAGATCAAAGCCCAAGAGATATATACAGGAGCACTGAAATGAAGACACTAATCAAATTCTGTAATCATTCAGTCATCTCCATAAGCATGGACAGGACACAGAAAAGAAATGCAACAAAGCATATGCAGTACATTTAAACCCTGATTTTATGTATACTTTATCCTGCCAAAAAAAAACCCTGGATATCTCACGCACACAAAAAAGATCCATGTAAGGGAACAAGACTCAATACAGATTTAATCACAATGTCTGATCCCAAGTTAGTGTAAAGGAAAACGAGAGAAATCATCTCACCTTTCATAATTCATTAGAAATGTAAGTTAGACACTACAATTGATTTAGGTGAGTACATGACACTTTTTTCATTGCCTCTTCTCTATTTCTCTGCCAGAAAGCTCTTATATCTCAGCTTCTTACAAGATTGTTAAATTACTAGTCAGAAGAACAAACCTTTCAAAAGATTTAGAGGTTTTACCTTCTGGATTCTATACCATGGTAATTTAATGCTAACAAGCTGCAGTGCTGACTAAGGCAATTTGATTCATAAGAATTTATGGGCTATTCAGAATATATATCCTGAAGCTTGATTACAATTATCTGGCAAATTTTTCTGTGAGGAGAGGGACTAATGTTGCATCCATGTCCTCTTCCCATCCCAGGCATCCCAGCTCTCTGCTTCCTTCAGCAGCCCTTGGCTGTGGCTGTGGCAGAGCTGCAAATATCTCAGCCATTACTTCTGGGGCCAGACAAAACCTGCAGCGTGTTGATTCTACACCTAAAACCAGCATGCACAATAAAAGGAAGAATTGTTTAATAATCCTGGTAGAAAGAGGCTTTCTTTTCCTGGTCCCTTCACAAGTCTGTTTATTTCCACCGCTATCCAAGCAAAGGCAGGATTGCCACAACAGCTTTAGGCACCTGCTGGAGACCGAGATCACAAGTCCTTTGCAATTCATGGGGATTTGCCTTTGGCCCCAGCAGTTAGAGGATCATTATTGAAATCTTTCAGCACTCTCTCCTGTTTGTACTAGCACAGGTTATCTCAACTCTACCTCCCATGCCTGATCACATTCCAGCTTTACAAACAGAAAAGTCCTTGGGAATATACAATTCTGAGAATATACAGTTTACAGTTTCACCTTATCTGCTGTTACTACACGGTAAAAAAAATCGTAAAGAAAAAAGACACAACAACAAAGGAGTAAAGTGGGATGAAATTCTGTTTTCTCACCCTGGAATCACTACCAGGAGCTATGCAGCTGAAGTAAGTGGATTTACACTCAAGTAGATTAGAGAAGATTTAGTTCCTAGACTGTCACCCGTATCTGTCTCTTATCACATGATTGTCATGCTTTCACTATAGTGTTAAAACTATTGAGGAATGACACCTTCATTTAACGTTACCCACAGATACATAATTCCAGCTGTACAATTGCAAGGTTTTAGCTGCTGCTGAATTGGGCTTCTCCTTCGGTTCTTTCAGGAAAAGAAGATGTTCATAACCCTAACATTTTTCCTAACCATCATCCAAAGTGCTTCTAACTCATACCAACACTACTTTCACTGCAACTCCAATCAAGAAATATCTTGGATAGCTTTGGAAAAGGAGAAATGAAAAGTAGCTTCTGTTCTTTCTAGTTGCAGAGCAAATGAGCATCCTAGGACTTCTGACCTGAGCCACTTTCTTTCCAGCCTCTGCAATATCTTTATCACCTCTGGCTGTTGCATTGCATATCCATTTGTGATAATAATTCTGGAGTCATTTCAAGCTCTTATTACTTGGCGTTCAGGTGCAATTGTTGTCAATAATTCTAAAACAGAGGAGTTCTTGCACTCTGAGAAGCTAAACTGCTTAATGCCGTGAGACTGCGTCTCCCCTGGCTGAATTCTCTTGGTGTTTAGACTGGCCCTGCCAGGTACCCAGAAGTTTGCTGCCAGCTTTGTTTATCAGAGACTGAAATAATTAATTTCTTATTACTTTCCTGTGACCTTAACCTTTTCAAGGATCTGAGGGAGGACTCCAGCTGTGAAAAGCAGAGCCACAATGGGCACTGCCATTGCAGGCACCAAGGAAGTCTGAGAGTCTGCTGCCTGTTCAGAGAATCCCCAAGTGCACATTTCCATGTAAAGTGCTTCACACCATGCTCAATTGTCTAGAATTACAGATTGGAAACTGAAAGGCTGTGCATTGACACCAGTAAAATAAAAGGGTTTTTTTATGCACAACAGAAGAATACCTGACCAGCCTACAGTCTTCGTAGGAGAAATAATCTTCAATCCCATTCTAACTGCAAAAGGAGGAAATCTGTTAAAACCAAATCACATTATAGTGTTTATGCTTATGTCTTGCATAAATTTCTTGCTCTCTATAAAGTTTGACTCTGATGAGAAGGAAAGCTGTGTTAGGAATGATTATGTGCTTATTTTCATAGAAATGATCCACCAGTGTCTGAAGAAAACAACAGAGAAACATGCTTGAAAGATACCAGCTCTGATATCACGTTGCCACATTCATTTTCTTCTACAAATACCAAAGTCTTGAGATAAATCTGAAAGTTCTTTAGTCTGTTAGACAAAAATGAACATACTCAATTGTGAAATGTAAGTTTCATACCGAAATCTCAAAAGCTATGGAAAAATAAATATTTTTTTGGTGGCAATATTTGGATTTATGTTATGTTTAGGGTGCACTGAAGAATCTGATCTATGACAGCAAAGCAGATATATCCCTCTCTACAAAGCAGTCAGATATGTATTCATTTTGAGAGAGAAGCCAGCAAGCTGCTGGCTCTCCCCGTTTACTCTCTCCCCACTGGCTAAAACACATAACAGCAAAAAAAACCCAAGCCAAGCCCCTAAACTAAAAAAACCCACAGTTGTAGTTCTATGTTTGATCTAAATAAGCATTTGTTTGAAACCTTGCAAGCCTTCGTATCCAGCAGCACTAAAAAGCCTGAAGCAGAAAACACATAAAAAAGCAATTATAACTCACATCCAGGTACAAAAGGATGCTGCCCTCCATGTGCAGTTCACTAAGCCTTATTCAAATAATTTCTGAAAACACTGCCCCATATTCTACTGCTAATCCCAGAACAAAGAGTAAAAAGGTTACTTCCTATATATCTCAACAATCTCTCCCTCCCTTGAAGGGAATAAGGTGTTTTCTAGGCATCTTGGACAGGATATCCAAATTTTAAATCCAGAGAGGGTCATTAGGCATCATGAAAAATTTCAGCATTTTCCCTCTTCATCTTTAGTATTCTGTTTGTATTGAATAGTGAAGTTCTCATTCTCCCTTTTGCCAAGATTTTGGTTTTCTAGATAATGCCTTGCAGATTTGCTGGACAGGGAGATAAGTGAAACAAGCAGTTTCTTTGGGGTGTATCACTGCTCCCACTGCTGTGAGGATACTGTAAACAGAAATGGTTTTCTGTGTTGTAGGAATTTCAGTATCTCAGTACTCAGACCATTTATTGACTTTCAAAATCTCTATGGCTGAATTCTATGGCACAAAACAAATATTTTATATTTAAATAGAGCAAACAGGGAATGCCACAGTGGTATGATGAAATAAATTTCTTTTTATAACAGGAACGTTGTTTGCTGCAACCATTGCAACAGAAAGATAACTGGGCGAGCTTGCATGTTATTAATTCCTTTTCATTGTGGAAAAACCTAGTGATAATGTATTTTATGTTGCCTTTCTAAAATGAGCTTGAGTTTTCTTTATTTGAATCTCTCAACATCAGGGGAACTGTTCAGCTGAACTGGTCATGCTGAGTCATAACAATTCAGAAGTTGGGCAGACAGAAATGTAATTATCCCCCAACCCTCACCAAAGATCAAGTCTGTCTGGGCAAAGGTTGGTAAATATGACTAAATGACAGTGGAAATCTTATCCATTCAGCTTCTTCAATCTAGTTATGGCACTAGGGATCAAGTAACAGTCCCAAACTCCAGTTCTCACACTGCCTCCTGCGATTTCAAAGTAGCTAGATGTAATCTGAACATGCAGACGAATCTGCATCCTTTTTAGATGGCATTTTGCAAATTATGCCTGCTTTATCCAGAAAAATTGCAGCCAAGAGGAATCATGTGCTTAATACTACCAATGTCGTGTGGCTGCCTCTTGAAGGGAGGTGTAGCTAACAGGCAAGGCAGATACACCAGCGGAGGAGTTCCCTGCAAACCTAGCACTTCAAAGTGCTCCTGCCTCCTTGTGGCTGTTGAGCAGGTAGGACCAGGCTCCTTCGCAGAAATCCTCTTCTCTCCCTTCGATGTTGATCACCAGACCCGGGGTGCTACCCAGCACTTGGAGTAACACTGATGGGCTTTCCTGGTGGTCTCGAGATTTCCACAGGCAAAACCCTAAGGAAAAGGATCACTGACCTCAAGGAACTTCAGACTTTGTGGTTGTTGTACCTGAAGATGTGGAGTAAAAGGCACCTTTCAACAGAGTGAGGGAATAGAATGAAGCAAAGCACCCCCTGAACCTACCCAAGAAGACACAGTTAGTGGATTGACTCCTCTTGGATGTCCTGGGACAAGTAAAGCTAGAGGATGGATTGGGATACTGTGAATCTACACTGGGGGATTATCCAATCATCTTGATGTGGCCTGCTGAAAGTCTGAGAAGGTGTTAAAATCCTTGAGAAAAAAAGCAGATAAACACAATTTCCAATCTGAATTAGATTGCTGAAATGTTATTAGAAAAATGTCCCACCTAAAAAAAAAAATATTTTTCATCACTTCAGCACTTTCCTAGGATATCTGTGATGTTTTGCATAGCACATAGACCACTACGTCTCACTCCTAAAGGTCACTGACCATTAATTAAAATTTCACTGTACATCCACCTTTCAAGGGATGTCTCCTCAGCTTGCCATCTGGAAGGTTAACAACGCACAGATTCTCAGGCTGTGCTGCAATGCTCGGATCCAGAGGTGGATTTCAGACACCACTGATTGCAGCAGCTGCTCAGAACCTCATTTTGAGTGGTTTGCATATAAAGGGCCCTTCTGGAAGTTTGGGTTCAGTGTCAAGGCTTTCACAGGGTTCCATTCCAGTGCTGGAGATGCTGATATTGGCCACTCGAGCGCTGAGCATGTAAATAATCAGACAGGGTCATGTGAAAAGATAACAAATGATTCTCTGTGATCATCTGGGTGGAAAGAGCAACTGAGTCACCACCTAGAACTGCTTTGACCAGCTTCAGCTGGTTTTGTTGCCACCTTCCCTTACATGGCATCGAGCCTCAAGGCTGGAATTCAGTGGCAAGTAATAACACAGACAAGTTACATCTTCTCTTTTAGCACCAGAGAGAGAAAGATTAGCAAAACTTTCCTATACAGTGGAATTTCACATCTTTTCTGTGACTCGTTTGGGGTTTTTGGAGAATTTCTGTTGATAGACTCACAGCTGTGGCACTGGAAATACAAACCCCCTGGGATGGCATTCCTAAGCATGTTTAACCCAAACTCTTTCAACGGTCTCAGCTCTCTCTTTTCCAAAGAACATCCCACTTCATTCTATCTTTTAGCATTAAATAACTGATGTTTTCTTGTGCCTGGCATTTGTAAAGGTCTCCAAAGCAACAGATCCTCAACTATTGGTGTGTGGCTTTGTCTTCCTCTTACAGCCTCAACTAATTTATCCCTTCTCTGCATCCATGCCCTTGTCTAAGAGGTGCCGAGGAGCACAGCGATATGTAACCCAGGAGTGCTGTTCATGCTTGGAAAAGGTGTTGCACACCTCACCCTATAACCCGCGTAGGACTGCAGCCTTTTACCACACTCACATCATCAGCCACGGAAGGGCAAAGACTTGATCAAGCTGAGCTGTCCCCTGTGCACGGAGTCTTGTTTCCTGGTAACATGTTACAACCCATATAATAGAAAAGCAGCATCCAGAACTATAAGCAGCGTTCCCCAGAGAGGAAAAATTTGCAGCTAGAGAAAAAGCTGCTATTTGCTACATTTTTCTGGCACTGCTTAGAATTTTCTTTTTCTATTTTTGCTTGGGAAGATAGCTCGTGATGAAGAATGTCTCACCTTATCAGCGATGGACAGCAGCTGCTGCACGGGGATGGGAGGTCTTTAGGTGATCAGCTGCACTGGGAATAATTTGAAGAGATGAGAGTTAATTAGTCCAGGATAAACCAAGAAGGGATCTGATTAGCCAGAGTACTAAAAGCCAATTACTTCCAGAACACAGCTAAATGGCTTTACAAAGCTAAAAAAAGACAGCATCTGATAGCTTTTCCAACACGTGAGCTCTGATCACTAAAAAAACGACCTCTTCTTGCTGTCCTCCAGAAAATTTTGTTCAGGATGAGGGCAGACTTGGGAGACAGTTTGCTGCTTTTTTTGGTTAGTTTTTTGTTTGGTTGGTTGGTTTGGGGTTTTTTTCTGTTGTTTTTGGGTTTTTTTATAGGCAACTTCTACAAGGTTGTATAAGACATCCAGCTACTTGAGAGCAGGCTTTAATGTGCAGAAAAACTCATCACCACAAAGCACGATTTTTTTGGAGAACCTCTGTTAAGAGCAAATTAATCTCACTTGCTAAGTCAAGTTGTCCCTTCTTTAAGTGGAGTTGGCACTCAGGCAACTTGGCCACCCTGGGAACTGCATCAGGTCAGCCTCCTAACAGCTGGTCCCCTCTTCTCTGGCAAGAAGAAAATGTCCTGTATGTAACTAATGACATGATTATTTTCTTCCCATGGGTTGCACATTAAAATATCTACTAACTCTGTTTGTGGCTGAAACATTAAGGAATGCATTTCTGGATGTTCAAATGTATTCAGTATCTTGAGTAACACATATAAAAGCAAAAGGATTCTTAAGGCGGGCAAAGCTGGAAATGTGAGCAAGAATTGGACCATCTGTGGGCTGGTGTGAGGCTGCCTCTGTGGCTGCTAACACTTAATTCCAGCTGGACTGTCAGCTCCCTCCTTGTAAGGATACTGTCAATGTAAATTGACAGGAATCCCCAGGATCCGAGCTCCAGAATGTATTCCCTTATGCTGCGCTAATTGTTCACAACAGGGCAGATATGGCAGGAGAGGATGTTTGACTAATTGCATATAAAATTGCACCCAAGCCAAAAAGCATCCGCAGAGGAGGCAGTGTGCAATTTCAGATAGGGAGAAATGGGATCCCATGAATGCATGAACTCAGCCACTTAGCTTCTGCTGAAATTCTCTCTGTAAATACCCAGCAGAATTTGCAGAGCCGTAGGCCGGTGCTCTGCATGAATGTGAATTGCATCCCTAGCATGGATAAACTGTGCCTTGGATAATTCATGAGAATAGCCACACACGGTCATACCAAAGATTCATTTAGCTCAGCATCCTGTCTCTTTGGCTGAAAGGTGTGTAGGAAAAAAGGCATGAGAAATGGGATAAGCATAGCATGCTCCTTCCCCCAGTGTGCTCTCTATCTGCTGACAGTCACTAGTTCAGTCTTCTGGAGGATGTTCCTGCTTCCCAGAGCTTAATGGCCCACGAGAGACCTTTCTTACTAGGTCTGTCTAATTGCTTCTTCTGCCCATTCTTGCTTCTATCCTAAACACCCTGTGGCAAGGAGTAGTACAGTTTAATTATATGTTGTGTGCAGATGATCTTAGTTCCATTTATTGTGATTAGTAATTTCATGTGTTTCTACTAATTCCTGAGTTATAATAAAGAGTGAACAATCTTTTCTTACCCATTTTTCCAATTTGCTCTTTCTCTCATAGATGGCTTTGTAGATTTGGGGAAAATTAAACCTTCAAGGGTCTCATTTCAAATATTAAATCAATAAGAGATCACACCTATTTGTTAACTTCCAGCTGTGAATAGCAGACCTGTTCTTAATTTCAGGTGCTAGAAATGGTCTCTCTTTAATGTTCAGGCTTTGAATACAAATTATAACATGAACCTGCCTCCAGCATTATTATCCACTGGACTACTGGGATTTAAAAACTCTTTGTATCTTTCACGGCCATTCTCAAAGTCTGCTATGTCTGTGCTTTGTACCAGACCTGTAAGTATAAGGCTGCTTAAAAGGTGCAGCATTTCAGTGAAAATCTCTCCATGTTCAGACACAGAGGTTACAGTAGGGCCCAGATGGGAAGACCAAAAGGAACCCAGAAACCTTGAATCTAAAAGAAAAACAATACTGTTTCTCTTTTCCTCTCATCTCCACACGTAATACTGTGCAAAATGCTCCTATGAAGGTCTCCCTCTGCAACTGCTCCACTCATGATTGGCTTCTGCATCTTATTCAAAGTCTCACAGATATCCTGTCTCACTTTATGCAGTGTATCTGTCCCCTAATACTGTACCAGATGCATCTTCCTGATTGTTTGACACGTGCAGCAGTCATTTTTCCTTTCTCAAGGGAAGCCATATTCACACACCAATTCTCCACCTTCATGTCAGAGTCTCTCTCCCTCGCTTCTTGTTTTCAAAGCCCCTCCTATGAAATGCACAAGGGGTAAGAAATGACAGAAAATCAGAGCATCTGCATTTTGTATTCCTCCGTCACTGGCTTGAGTGGCTGCACAAAAACACAAGCCTGGAGTTTTGAGGTCCCCAGATCTCATCACCCTCATATCTCTGCTTCTGTTAAAGACTTTATTCCCTTCTGGCCTGTCTGAATTGGAGTCACAAAGGCAGGAAAAAGTGATATTTACAGTGCTCCTCTTCTCATTGGCAGTGTCTGGGAATATTAACAAGTCAGCGCACCCTGACAATGGTTCATTTCAAGTGTGGAGCATTACCACTCTCATCAAGGGCAAAGAACCTAGCTCAGTTCACAAGAGCTCAGGTGCTTTAAGCTCCTTTCTAAAATTACATTTCTGCAGACAGCAGACCATTTAGTTGAGTCATTCTGTGCAAACGGAATGAAATCTTCCAGTTGCAGTTCTGTGTGATCAATAGCAGGTGCATCATTTGAGGAGAATATTTTAAACCATCCCATGTGGAAGTTTATCTCTGGCAGCCTGGGCAGGGGCCGAGCTCCATCACAGACCAAAGGGCCAGGGCAGCCTCTTTGTCCTGCTGCTGCTGCTGATCCCTCCTGCTGCAAAAGAAAGGAGAGCAAGAGCCCAACAGTGGAGACAAGCAGGCAGTGCTCCCAGCTCTCCCATGCAGCAGCTGGAACCATGGCTGTGGCCTGGAGGCTCCTGAGAGCTGGCACATGACCAGGACAGTCTGGTCCAACCCTTGCCTGCCCTCCTTCAAGCTGTGTGTCCCCACAGAACCATGTCCAGTGGATTCCCTCGCTCTTCCAGGTGTCCTTCATCTGTCCACCCTTGCATGACAACACTCAGGGGACAAGTGACCACATCTCCTCCCAGCTTCAGCTGGGGAGCAGGGATCCATCTGACCAGTTCTGAGAACAGAGCTGGAGCAGGCAGCACCTGGAGCGCTCAACAGTCTTGAAGGGTCCCAAGGATTTCTCTCTCTCCTGCTGCAGCATGATGGGCACCGACTTCCTCTGGATGAAGGGCAGCAGCACCATCCTCAGTTCTGCAGATGTGTTGGCTCAGGAGAAAAGACCCACCCTGCTTTTTTTTCCAAGATTCGAAAGGTGAGCAGCAACACTCCCACCATTTTCAGACAGGGCAGTCAGAGCCCTTTGCTTGGAATCATCCTGCAGCAACCAGGCTGTGCTCAGAGAGCACAGAAAGGGTCTCTGGGGAGCTGCGACCCAGAACCAGCAGCCTGAGCATGACAGAGCTGGGACCCTCTGCCCTCTGGGGCTCTCTGACCCACATGGCAGATTTCCTCCCAGCACCACTACCAAGGCTGTGCTGGTGTTCCTGGTGGCTTTCCAGCCCTCTGTTCCCTGAGGGGCACAGCTGGACCCTCTCTCCCTCCTTTCCGTGCTAGCTCACCCCACTGGCCACACATCACCTCTGCACATCCAGAGGCAGCTGAAAGGCACCCTTACTGCTGCCATCCTCCCCTTCCTCTTCCTGCCCCACTGCCCTCCTTCCACCACTCAGCACCCACAGGTCTTGGGGAACACACAGCAGAGGAGCAGCTCATCTCTTTCTCAAGGAATGTCATGGACGGCAGACACACAAGGGAGGAATCAGGACACAGCCAAGGGAAAGGATCATCTCACTCCACCTGCAGGTCTTCACTTCCCCTTGCTTTGGGCTTCACTGCTGGTCCTGATCTCTGATAAACTTGGTGCCACTTTGGGCCACCAGCCTTTGGGCCCAGCCACTCAGCCAGTTTTCAAACCATCTCCCATTCTGCTCAGCCTGCCCACACTTCTTGCTTCTCCATGAGGCTGTTCTGGCAGGCAGTCCTCCGGAAGTGGACAATGGCTGCTGTACTCCCCTCGTGTCCCAGCCCAGTCATTTCACCACAGAACGTTATCAGGTTTGACAAGCAGGGTTTCCTTTGCCCTATTCATGCTGGCTCCTAGCTCCAATCACCTTCATGTCCTCCCCATCTCCAGGATGTGCTGTGGTATTCCTAGCATCTCCATGAACATAGGATCCCCTTTTCTTACCAAATATAATAATATGTTCGGTGATCTTGGCCTTAATTTTTTGTGTTTGGTTTTGTCGGTTTTTTAAGCCTCTCCAAGAATGTGACAGTGAACACTACAGCAAACATTTAACAAGATGTGTGGGATCTGTCCTCATTAGTCTAAACATGAGAGGTGAAGCAGCAGATGCATGCAGAGCAGGCATTGCTGAATGACATGAAGTTAATTTGAGCTTGGAAGAGGGGAGCCTTTGACTGGCAGAGAGCCCTACACAGTAAAGGCACTGATGTGAACCAGCACATTCACTCAGCCACACTGCATTGCCTATTGCCCCAGGGTCCTTCACTGGAATAAGATTTTGAAACACCCCAAAAAACCAAGGACAAGTGGAACAGAAATTTTAGATCGACTTGTCATCAAAGCAGTTTTGAAATCTGAATTCACCTTGTGTTTGAGAGCTCATTTCCTTGAGCTATATTCACAGCACCCACTATGAAATTGTACTTCCAGGGCATTTTTTCCTTGCAGGCTTGCTGTACTATCACCCACATTTTGCAGAAAATGAACAGAGATACAGGTGGAGACTTGCTCAAGGTCAGAATGGGCTGTTGTGATACAAACGGAAAAAGCACAGAAACAATGTGGAAAAGATGGGTCTGATCTATACAGGAGGGACTTGAATGACAGTGATTTATACAAGTATTTATATCAAGCCTGAAATGAAAACATGGTGTCAAGACATTTCCATTATCACTTCTTTTTACTCTTAATAAAGGCAATGATTTGGCTTGAAAAATAGAATTACTCTGACCTTAAACATTTACTTGATATTTTCCTTAGGGATTTTTAATATCTGATTATTATTCCTTACACTTTCTCATCTCATCTTTTGCCTTCTCAAATTAACTGTCATTTATTTATGACACTACCCACGTCTGAGCTGCCAGGATGTCTCCTGTGAGCAATCCTCCCAAACTATTTTCCACCGAGGTTTCGGAGCAGGCCTCTTCCTTAGTCTAGCCACAAAAGCCTCCCTCTATTACAAGTAGATCAAAATACAGCCACTGTTTTCAGAGAAGTTCATGAACTAAGGGATCGCATGCAGCATTTTGCAGAAAACCATTAAAACAGACCTGCCTGTTTGGTTTGGGGTAGGCTGAAGTCAGTCCCACACAAGGTGACACACCACAGCTCCCTCCAGCCAAACAGGGCTTCCCCAGGAGCACCTGGGGCCAGCCAGCACCGTTGCAGTGGAACTGTCTGATACCCAGTGGGGAAAGAAAATCCATTTTGCTGAAAAGAACCAGAGACACAGGCATCAACTGTGATGTGCTCAGAGTCCCCCTGAGAGGCACTATATCATGCACCAGTGACAGTCCAGAGCAGCAGTGATGCACATCTCTTGCCCTCAGACTCTTCACAAAATCAAAGGGATTTGAATACAGAGTCCATATTCAAGCTGCAAGAATAAAACTCCCTCTGCTTCCTTGTGTAGATCTTTCTCAGCCACAAACAAAATGACAAGAATCCTATACTGAAAAAAAAAAGTAAAAGCACATGAAAACTATGTGGCCCAGGGAGGAGAATAACGAGAAAGACCCTCTGTGATGTTACAGACAAGACCACTGTGCCTGTGTGGAGCAGATGAGTGAAAACATACATTTTAAATTAGTCCCCTGGCAAACGTATGGCTCTTGTTCAGTCTTACTGCACAGGACATAAAGCATCTGCCTGGACCCTGTGGCTCCTCAGCACACTCTGTAGAGGAGCCATTTGTCAAGTTGTCCCTAACGTATGTCAGCAGCCAGAGAGGAGACAGAGCTGAGGGTCTCAACATCTTCCTCTTTCAGGCCTATCCCAGATGCAGAAAGACAGCGGGATCACATGAGTTGGAACATAAGTTAGTGCAGCTCCCAGCACCATTTTGGTTCCCAGTTTGGGCTGTCCAGGCCTCCCATGAACTCAAAAATCAATATGATGAAAGTGTGGAGAGTTCATTGATCTGCATAATTTTGGCTTTAGTTATACTGCTGTTGCGGGCAGAATGGGTGCTTCAACTAAAGTTTTTTAGAGAAGCCCTTCTGTTGAGTCATGAGGGACAGAAAGAATCCCCTTGCTTTCTAAACTCCTTCCTAGAGAAGAGTTCAGCTGCTGCTGGATCCAACCTTAGCTCCAGATTTGTCAATGACTTATAGCTAAAGGATTATTACATAGGTTTAATTGAACTTTTATACTACTTTGTCCCACAGGGTAGAGGATGGCAAACCAAATCTATTTATATAAAATAAATAATTATAATGGCTAGTCTAAAAGATCTTAATCAAAATTATTTACTACACAGTAGAGGAATCTATTAGTATTGTACACTACTTTGAAGCAATATTGAAGCAATTATATTGCAGCACGAAAAACCAATTATTAAGTAGAGATTGATGTTACTCACCCGTGCCAACAACTGCGGGCAAATCTCTTTTACTCAGCCTCAAGGAGCAACCTTGAGGGGTGTCCCCACTCCAGGAAGGAATCTCCAAACACACTCCAAGAAGGAGTTTGTTACAGGGTGTGAGCCCTGGTGCAGGTTGCCCAGAGAAGCTGTGGGTGGCCCATCCCTGGAAGTGTTCAAGGCCAGGCTGGATGGGGCTTTGAGCAGCCTGGCCCAGTGGAAGGTGTCCCTGGCCACGGCAGGAATTTTGGAACTGGATGATCCTTAAGTCTCTTCCAGCCCAAATCATTCCACGATTCTATGAAGACACTGCTGGTAAAAAGTACAACTGGGTTTTTATATATAAAGTGATTTTTTTGTCCTGTCATATGTCTCCAGGCCAGCTGTGTCAGCTCAGCATCTTCAGATAAGTTATCAGCAGTATCACTTGCTGTATCACCCTTTATATCAGGTACTTTATCAGGTCTGCCACATCTTCACTTCACCATCAGGATGTTTATCTTTGGGAATGATGAGTCAGGCTGTTTTCAGCATCATTCAACACCAAAAGCAGCTGTGCCAGCCCCCTTCTCCTTTCACTGCTGATAGATTTCAAACAGGGTATTGTTCAAGCTGTTTCCCCCCACTCCAGGCAGAGCATCCTGCTACAACTGCCCTAGTGAGCACTGACCAGTAACTATTTACTTTGACTAGAGCCTCAAGTCTGTAATTCACTCCTGCTCCCACCAACCTTGAATTCAGATCAAACTTTTTGAAAACATGTAATAGCATTTGCCAATTAAGTCATTAGGCCCAGTTATCTTTAATAGAGGTAATTTTTCCTGGAAAAACTATAAACAGCTATTGAGAGAGGACATCTCTTCTACTACGAATGATAAAATATTGCTAATTGGGCAATGTTTCATTTTCCTAGGGAGAAAATATGACTGCTGGGAGGACACTAATCGGTCCGATTCTTGCAGCTCCTTCTGAACTCCTGCTTCTTGAGCTCTGCCACTCTCTCTCTTCAAAGAAAAGACGTCTGCAAAGGGGGGGAACATTAGTTAACCTCGTGCTTCTCTTGGAGCTCATCAGCAGCATGATTAATGGTTTGAAAGGAGAAAATCCTTCTTGCATGAGCTCAGAGTGACCTGAAGGATTGCTGTAATGTAGTGTCTCCTACACAGTTTGTGATAGCAGTTACTTGCCCCCATTTGTCCCAAAATTGAAATTTGTCTCCAGTTTGTAGTATGCCAGGCCAGGTGGAGACTATTTTGCTGGCCTAAGAGAGTTACTATTACTTTGAATATCCTTGCTTCTCCTTTACTCTTTAAAAGGCAAAACCATAAGGGTTTTTGTTGTTTTTTTTGCATGAAGATTGTATTAAAATCATGACAATGTTTTGATTTCAAACAACTTTCCTGTAAATTAAAATTTTGAGGAAGAAGAAATTGCATCAATGCATTGATATTCCTACTTTGCTTCAGCTCTCTTCTGAGACTGAAAATGCAGTAAGCCTGATTTGTTTCAAGACAGAAGCACTTTCTGACAAAAAGAGCATTTTGAAGGATCATTTCTCAGGTAGCTGTACAGAGGCAGGCTGAGACCTTTCCAAGTTCTCCCTCTGCCCACTCTGGTACTTCACCATTACTACAACTCTCCTCTCTCCACCTTGTCAGTGCCATTCACATCATTGGAATACCAAAATAGAGGGGTCATCCAACAGACTCTGGGCTTAGCAAAATGGTTGAGGGAGCTGCTTTGGAGCATAGCTGCATATAGGAGAGCTGAGTCACAAACTCCAAGTTTGCAAAAGGAAAAAATTCCCTGGCTTTCCCTGCACAGTGAACCTTGTTCATCAGGATTTCAGGAGGTCAGGAAGGTGCAGGCAGTGACACAGAGACACTCAGCATCAGCTGCTGCTGCTCAAGCACTCCCAGGTTTATCTGCAAAATTAATATATTCAATACTGATAAACTAATCCAAGATAAGATAGGAGACAATCAGAGCTGGTCTTATTAGGATGTGATATAATTAATTTAAAATTACTTATTTGTGAAACTGTGATGATCAGTGTTGTGTTTTCTCTCCAGATGACAGGGTTATTAGTGAGCTTCAGGCTGCCTGAGGCAGGAACTGTAGTTAAATAGCAGGCATGTACATGCCACATGTATTACATTAATACCCCTTCCCTTTTTCCTCCCCATCATGTCCCCTGGCCATATCTCCTTGGTCCTTTACTTGTTTGACCTCTGGCATGTATTAAAAAGCCACTGACAATCAAAGGTCAGTACAGTCACTTACGACTGCTTTTGAACAATATTAATCAGAATTTAATTTCAGCTGCTGCAACACAGTGTGAAATAGAAGCAGCTTTCTTTAAACACCTCCTGAATTTTCTCTCCCAGCCTCCAAGATTTCATTAAAATTACCCAGCTGAGCTTTATCTTGCAGTGTTCAAGTCACATTCACAAAACGTTTAACAAACAAGAAAAAAAAAAATCTGTGATTGTGTGAGAGGACACAGAGAGGCAGTCCTTGACTCCTCTCCCCCATGCCAGGGCTCACCCAAAGCTCGTCCCTGGGTAGAGGTTTGCATCAAAGCAGTTGATGTGAGCTGGGGTTGTGCTCACGCTTGGGATCCATCCTGTGCTGACAGTTTGATCCTGCACTCATCTCTGCAAGGCAGCTCCAGCACTGGTAGAAGTCACTGGCAGCACAGCTGTACTGAATATAAAGTTAAGGGCATTCCTTCCTAGCTGGAAATAAAGGATGTAGCCACCTGGAAAGCCAGGGTCAATGCTTTATTCTAATTCACTTTTCAGACATCATGGAGCCCTCTGTCATGTTCCAATTTTTTTTTTCTTAAAGAGAAAATGATAAGTATTTCTATAAAATCCAAATAAGGCTTATGATACATTTTAAATGGCTCACATCGATTTTAGTGTGTTTCAGTGGAATTCTTTTTAAAACAAATTCACAACATTCTTTATACCTGCTCAGAAATCAGCTCAAATTTAAAGTTCTGTGTCAACAAAATCAATACCTAGGAGCTCTTGCAATCTGTCCATGTTTCGTTAAAGACAGAAGGTGCTACATACAGGACAGAAATGGACATAATAAATTCCACCCATTAAAAAAAAAAGTGTTAACTGGAATTTCAACAATCAAAGTGAGACCATTGCAGCAAGGATAGATCAGACTGTGTCACTCAAGCCTCTCTGGGAGATGAGATGCTTGCAGCACCTCTCCATCATTTATACATCTTTGGCTCATTCTGGCCATGTTTCTTAAGCAAGTTTCTCAGTAGAGGACCTTTAAAATGAGGTGGACATCCCTGGAAGGATCGTTCCCCTTGATTCTCCTCTGACAGAGCTTGTTCTGAGCTGCCAGGCAGCAAATGTCTCTCCAGCAGCACCACGCCCCAGCCAGACAGGAGCACATTCCAGCAGAAGCCCGAGGGGAGCTGGAGTTTTCCTCTTCTTGGGAACAACTGAGCTGGAAAGAAAACTTCCAGAAAAGGTCTGCTTAAAACTCCCCAGGCCCTGCCAAAAGGAGCTGGCACATTATCATTTCACTAGTCCTGCCATGCACAAGTACTCACTGAGTCTCTGCAATTAAACAGTTCCAGCCTTGAAAACGCTTTTGAAAACAAGTAATACTATCTCCTTCCTCTGAACAGGAACTGGGGACATCCCTTTGACTCTTCCCTGAGTATTGAGTCATGATCCTCAGTCAAAAATTCATATCCAAAACTAAAATGAATCATATTTATTATTTTTAGAGCTAGCCACTGGCACTGGCAAATGTGAGTATACTCAACAAGGTTGTTTTGAGGATTAGAGCACCCTCTTAATCTGAACTGCAAAGAATGAACTGGTTTATTATCTGATCTGACCTTTGCTTGTATTAGAGTCAAGCTTGTGACTTCAGTGATAACTCACGTTTTATTGTCTTTCATTCCTGTTACTCCTATAAACCCTAAAAAGTGTGGTCCAAATTTTATTTCCCTTCTTTATCACCAAGGAAATCATGTGCTGCATTCCCAAACATTTATACACAGCAAATTCACTTGAAGCAAAGGTGCAACTCAGGGTGCAGGCTGGAAAAAGGTATCGAGGCCTATTTTGTTTGGTGAACCTGTATTCAACACAATAGTCTGGGACATCTGTCCAGGCTGATGGGTGGCACTGAGAAAGTTGAGAACTTCTGCACTGGGGAACTGAGCATAGAATTTTAAATGGGTATTGTGAGTGACAGAAGACACAGGGCTCTGCCAGCCTGCATGCAGAAGAACTTCTCCTTTCTGAAAGAAGACTCTCGACAACTCTAAAACCAAGATGCACGGTGTTGCAATTCCGGCAGAGCAGACTGCCATACATCAAGAGAGATCCCAAAGCAATAAGATGGGTCTGAAGGCCCAGGCAGACCTTGCTGCTGTTTTATACTGGTTTTAATCAGGCTGTGCTGAAAGGCAATTTTTGGATTTTACTGTTGGTACAGTGCTCATAGATGCAGCACCTGCTACACGTCTCATCCAATTTGTAAGCAGATCTGTCTCACAGATCTTGGTTGTGGGAATGGATGACAGGGAAAATCTCAGGCCAAAGCCTTGTGTTGCTGGGAGTGAGTTAAAAGGGCTAGATGAGAAGGAAGCATTACAGCTTGGATTTCATCATCACTAAAAAGCATGTTTGCAGACACGTGTATTTGTCCCTTTGGGCACCCAGATGCTTCTACTCCGGGGACTGATCCCTGTCAGGATTGCTTTTTAAATTCTGGTGGTTTTTTTATTCTATCCCACCAGTAATTTTCTAGAGCTGTTAGAAAACAAGAGTTAGGAAGGGATGTTTCAGGTGATCTGGGGTCTATAGTCACCGTTATCATCAGACCTGAAAATCAGAGCCATGGGTTGTCCCCATACTGTGGTTCCAGACGGAGCCCTAGAGACCCAGGGAGGTTTTTCTCAATTGGAAGAGACCAGGATTATATGAAGTAATTTTAATAAGTGTCTTAGTGCCCTCAAGCCCACACATTATCAGTTATTTTTGTAGGAAAAAAAACCCCAAAACCAATTATGCTTTTCTAGGTTGTCTTCTGCTTTAGAGTAATTGCTATTAACCAAAAATACTTCAGCCAATGCAATAATTGGCCAGAACTGGGTTTTGCAAATACCTTTCACAGTTTCATTGCCTTATAAATCTATAAATAAAGAATAAATGTATGACTTATCACTCTGTAGCAATTATTTAGGATGCAGTAAAAGCAGCAAAGGAAGGAGGAGGAGGAAGAAAAGTGAACTCTTTCTGAGAGGGCACAAGTTCCTTCTGCTCTGTGGCATGTCAGCTCCTCTCTGCTCAGCCAAGCAGAAGCTGACAGGAGGCTCCTGGCAACCCAGAGGGGTGAAATTCAAAGAGCTGGTGGCACCTGCACAGCAGATGGGGACAACTTTTGGGATTATTTGAGGTAACATGGAGCAAGCACTGGTCTCCGGAAGGGATCGTGATCCATCCAGTGGACCATCCTGTCTTAAAGTGTCCAAGATGAAGTGTTTCAGAGTAGCCATACAGCTAGAGGATTCTTTTAAACTTCACAGTGGGTTTGCTCTCAGTCTCTTTTAGTGGCCAGCTCAAAGACTGAAATAATGAAGTTTCATAATTTTTCAAAAGGTGGTTTAGCAATAAAGATCAAAACAAAACCACTGATTGCCCTTTTGTCCATACAAATGTCTGATCCCTCTTCTCATCTTGCCAAATATTGTAGACCAACAACATCCAGTTACAAGTTTTGCATTTTAGTTAAAATTTGTAAAATCTATTTCCTTTGATTTGGTCTAAGTGTGTTACTTCAATATTATAGTGAACATTTTCTTCTCCTGGAGTACAGCAGATGTTTTCGTGAGAGAGCTGCTGGCAAACCCATTGGCTAAGAAGTTAGGTTCTGCAAAATTTGAAAACAAAGGAGGAAAAAGATACAAAATCTACCAAACATTACTACGAAATTTTTGTCTGGTTTCAGCAAAATATGAGGATAATGCCAAAAGGATCCAGACTCCAGCTACTTGCCAGGAGTGGCAGAAACCCAGATGCACCAATGCTGTGTTAAAGCACACTGGTGCTATTGAGAGATGTGGAACACACTTCAGGTATTTAACTTCAGTACGAGTGAAAGGGAAAGGGCACCACTGCCTGGCAGATGTATTTGGCAGCACTGGGATGTGTGTGCTCCCTGGCAACCAGGCTCCTCACACTGGGATTTTGGGTTACCTGGCTTTTTACTGCTGGTTGTAATTACTCGTGCATGGTTTTATTGCACCATGCCTACACCTCCGTGTATCCCAGTTACAATTGTGGGATAAATGGAGGTGTCTGGAGGCGGAGGTTCCTTCTGTCTGTCAGGTCATTTGGGGGTGATTGTGCTCCTTGTTTCAGCATACTGATAAAGACTTAGCTATTCCCCAAATTAGATGGTACTGAAGAACACATAGCACAGCCCCTGGGTGTTGTAGGACCAATGAAACTGCGGATGGGCACTGCCAAAAGCTTCCTCTGGCTCTTGCTCACAGGAGATCTCAACAAGGCCCTTCCATCACGCAGTAAGTGTCCCCACAACAGTCCCAGGGCTCCAGTGGCCCTCCTCAGGCAGGAGCTCCGTGTGAGGGAGGGTATCCACCTGGGCCTGGGAGATGTCGCTGCAGCAGCTGAAGGCTCTGCCAAGCATTCCCCGAGCAGTCTGTGCGGGCCAGCACAAAATTAGGCTGGGGACTGCACTGATACAAAGACAGCAGACTAATCTGAGCAATAGATAAAGAACCAAGAGTGGTTCCCCAGTGTAATTAGCAAGAGCACTGTTATGCAATTAAGAGAATTAATTAGATGTAGACATAGAGAGGTTGAAGGCATATTGCAGCCTTGTCTACCTCTGTGATACTTTTGAGATCTGTTGGTGGTATAATTGGTTCTACAGTGTCTCTGAATGAGCTGTATTCCCGGATTTCTCTATTGACCACTCCTATGTCATGGAGCGTAATTTACTACAAAAAGCAGAAAACTTCAATATCAAAATATGCTTTCTGCTCAATTCAGTGAACATTGTTAGTCTAGCCAGAATCACTCCTCCTCTAGCTGGGTTCTGATTTAGCTGTCTCCATCCCTCCATGAAATAATCTTGTATTTAGGGATGGAAACATCAAGTATCCTCAAGCCAGCTATCACCAGCTCCTTTTAAATGAAAAAAATGAGACCTGGCCAACAGTATTTTACCTACCTTTTTCTCCCAGGAATCCCAAAACAGAAGAGTTCATTCAGAGGAAAAGAAAGTTGAAATAAAAAATCATTCTCCTGGTATCTGAGGAAATTTCATCTGCTGTATGTGTAGGAATCCAGAGAAGCAATACCATGGTTTGAAAAACACCATGACTATTCAAGATATGTTCATGTATATGTTATTCACAAAATGTACCTTGTGTTAAAAGAAATGTGCATCCCTAGTGACAGTAGGGCATCACCATTACATACCTCCATCATATCACAGAATGGTGATAGAACATCAGGTACTGAGGGGAGATATCCTTTAAACTAGAATAATATTTGCATCCCGTGGAGAGAAGTGGCTCAAGGATTTTTATGAGGACAGGCAAAATGAAATCTGTCAGTGCCAGGGTATCCTATAATAATAACCCACTTAAACAATTTTTAAAATAATTATTTTTTTCTTCTTGCTCACATTACTGGTATCACCATAGAGTGAACGGTGCAAACTCTGAAATTAATTGTATTTTCTCTCTCCATAAAGCTTGTTAATTTCTTGTACTCCAGTCAGCTTGGACACTAAAATTTGGTTAGATAATTTCTCATTCAAGTTTTCATGCACAAGACCAGCATGTCTGCAATTCAAACATTATCAACATGTATCAAAGCACACACACAAAAAAAAATCCCAGCCCAAAACTGAGATGAGTTCAAATTAAATTAACATGCAGAAAGCTGGTACTCTGCTGGAATCAGCTTCGTTATTATTAAGTTTACTACTGCTGTTTCAGATAGCTCCTTCTCTCAGGGTTCTAGCTAAAGGTGCTTTACAAATTAGAAGTCAGGTTGGTACTTTATAATTTTCTCATTTTTCCTTGAATCTCCTTTTTTTTCTGTTTAATTAACTCTATGGTGATTCTTTCTGAAGCTGAAAACATTTTCCTATTTTCCTGTATTCATAGTTGCCATCTGCTGGGCAAAGCTTCCCCATCAAAGATGCTTTCACTCAAGGCAGAAGGAAGTATCCTTCATATGACACAACCCGCACACTGGAATATCCCCTGGGAATGCTGCTGCATCCCAACACAGAGACCCTGTGGGATACCCCACTGCCTGCCACAGCACCAGTCAACACCAGTCATCAATCCCATGTTTGACGAGCACCGTGTTTCCTGAGCTCCGACTCCATGCAAATTAATAAGCAAATATGATGATCTTTTAAAACATAGAAAAACACAATTTGAAACAAACTGTGTTGGTCACAAAGCTCCTTTAAACTCCCAAGAGATCATACCTGCTCTGGTATGTGTACTAGGCAAATTTGCACAGTGGTCTAAGAGTGTGATTACAGCTTGGGAAAACACACACAGTTTTACAAACATACACAGTTTTAAGCTGGCTGGCTTAGTTACAGTGCCAGATACCTTGCTCATATCAATTACCAAATAAAGCTCTTTAAATAAGAAGAAATATTTCTTTCCTGATCAAGCCTACAAGGACGACATTAAAGACAGGTAACATTGAAGTACAGGTATCCGGAGAGCTACACCCAAGAACTGGCCTAGGAGTGCTGGTTAATCAAGTAAAGGTGTGTTGAGAAACTAAGACAGAGAAATGAGAAATCTCTGGAAATTTCATATCCTGTGCTACCTATAGCTAAGCCGTGGCAAAAGGATGTCTGTCACTACTAAAGAGAGCACTGATGATTTCACCATTAAAGCAGTGTCACACTGCCTTGGCCTACTCTCCTCCTCCTTTGAAAACTTCATCAGACAAAACAAGTAACCTGACTCCTTCCAGAAGTGTTAACAGCAATGAGAGCTACTGGTTTAGTAATAAAGCAGTTTCTTTGTCTAAATACAGGCCCTCAGTGGCAAGGAAGTTAGTTGCTTGTACCCACAGTACCCACACAGCGACGTTTGTGGTGGGAAGTTCAGTGGTGTCCCTGTGGAGCCACAGGGCTGAGTGAAGACACAGAGAAAACACCCACTTACACTGAAATGTGGTTACTATACCCATGCACCTATGACACAATGAAGACACCTCTTTGGGAAGATTTGTGGTGCTTTCTATGAGGACAGACTGAAAGTGTTCTTGGGGACTCTGCCTGGGTTCTGTGAGCTGCTTCGAAGTGGCCTCAGCAGAGTACCTGGGTGAAGTTTGCCAGTGATTGTAGCTATTCCTGCTGCTCCACCTCAGCAACTGGTGGTAGCATGGCAGGTCTGGAGCACAGGACACACCCTGTTATCTGGGTATGGCTTGTGTCTTCACTGGCAGGGAGGGAACAACTGAGGATGATAATCAAAGTTCCCCTTCAAAACCAGCCTCAGTGGTTTTTTCATGTATAACAAAGGAACACTGAAACATTTCACTGTATCAGCTGAAAAGAAGCATACAGCAGAGATAAAAATGTGGCAGTCTGTGCATTTAGGAGAATAAGAGAGGGACTATCAAAAAGGATATGGGAATTTCGGAAAGCCTGAAATGCTTTAAGACATTGGAAGAAGGCCCTCACTGTTATCTTCTCTGTAAGAGCGAGATCGAGCGACACCATTTTAAACTAGCCTAGGAAAGCCTAATTTGGTGAGGGATCACATTGAGGAGCATATCAGCTAGTTTGAACTTAAAAAAATACCTCTGAGTTTCATGGTTTGTGTTTTTTCTGAGTGAATAAAAGGTGGGTTAGAATAAATACCTTAATCACACCTTAATGTAGTTTTTACATGTTAATAGGTGAGTGAATAGACAAAACTACCCATGTTTTACAGAGTTTTGCAAACAGCAAAAGAGCATTTTTTTTTGCTACATCAGCCCTGTATATTTTGAAGGGCGTGTACATGTCTTCTTCCCTGAAACTTGCATGGTCACAGAAGGACGCATTTTCTCCAGTTCCTGACATTGTTCAGCTCCTGAATGGACAAAAAGCTGTTAAATTCAGCTTCTTCATGGTTGTTATTCCAGCGTTTGTCAGGTACTTCTGGAGTCCATCCCTCAGATACATTCCTAAGGATTATTTTCTGCCTGTTCTTTGCACACAACCCTCCCCAGATGCCTCCTGCCCACACGGAGGGCAAGTCAGGTGAGAGCTGCATCGAAGATCTCAAAGACTGAGGAAGGAGTTAATGAGTGGCCAATAGTAACAAGTGAAGTAATTTGCTTTATTAAAGCAAGAGAGGATTTTATGCTGTACGTGCCAGCTATACAGAGAGAGACAGACACCATGGCAACAAGCTTGGCAGGAGCAGGGCAATACTTTAGGATGAACTATCGCTGGGGACATCATTAGTGGCAGAGGAACTTCAAAAGCTTTGGAATTTGGGTTCTTTTTGCACCCAGAATCTCACCTGCTTTTATGGAATTTGAATCTCCAGTCTGTAAGCTTCGCCTGGGATAACAATAGCAGGCTGGGATGTTGGATGACATGGAAAGGAAGAATGTGCCTACAGTATCTCAGTGCTTCCAGGCCTGCCAGGTTGTCTGAACCATATGAAAAGGAAGAATGAAAACGTATCATTGAGTCAGGTTCAACAGGCTTGTCTGAAATAAAGATTGAAAAGGAATTTGTAAAGGAATGCTCCTTCTGTGCTTACTCATAAGCCACGGATCTGATCATTAGGCTGCACTGATGGAGAAATCCCCTCACAAATCTCCCATTCTGGAGGATGAACAGGTGACAGATAATTGTACATATAAGTTTGATTCTTTTTATTCTCCTAGCTCATAGGCAGAATCCCAAATACCTGTGGTTGTCCTGTCCACAATGCAGACACTTGCTCTGGTGCAAAGCTGGAGTCAGATACTGATGGGGTGGGATTTATAAAGTTTCCTGCAGGCAACCACAAAGCAATTAGTGCACAAGGCATTTGGAACTCTGAATGTGGTCTAATGTGAGTCTCATTCTATAAGTGCCATGTACAAGTTCAAGTTTCCAGTTCACCAGCCTGCAGTGCAGAGGAAAACAGTTCTATGGGCAAGTGGAAAGAGAAAGGAAAGATCTGAAGAGCTGTGGCAGCATTTCTGTGGGAGTCTCTTTAGCTCTGCCACGTCTATAAAGTGCTGAGAATGCCACACAGCACAGTTTTCATTGTGACAGGGAAAGGATCACAAATTCATGAACCTTTGTGACTTGCCTGCATTATAATTCCCCATGTCTGAGCTACTCAAATCTAAGGAGAGCTGCAGCCCTTCACAGCTCCAAAAATGAAGCACAGCCAACATGCAGAGTGTGAGAGTACAGAGAGTCCAGATGCCCAAGCCCTGGCTCAGCTCACCATGCCCCAGTGCTTCCACAGGAGCTGCTGCAGGCATTTTAGTCAAAAGCTATTTTAGCCCCATCAGGACTAACTGTGAGAACTGATGAGCACAGACATTTGCCCAGCTTGCAGGATAGGGAAGGAAAATCAAGTGGACATTAATCATCTTTTTGCAGACGCGTCAAGTAAAAAGGAGAAGCACATTCAATCCCATGAAAAGGCTTATTTTTGAGCAGTTGTTCTCTAAGACCTGATCGCCAAGTGCTGTGCTCAAAGAACAAATGAAAGAAGAGGTGGCTCCTCTGGAGCTGCCTGCCTTCCAAAGATAAAGGAAGATGGAGTGCAGCACTCTGCCCATCCTGTATGCGAGGGTGAGAGCCATTGAGATAACTGTGAGAACTATTGTGATGGGGGCATCTGGCGTGCTGTAAAAGGAGAAGAAGTGGGAGCATGCAATGGATTTCTGCATATGTTTGAGTTTTCCCAGTCCTATGGAGAGAGGCCTCTCTGACCATAATTGGAATGAACTCATGAATAGTGCGTGTGAGCAGAAAGCAAATCTGAAGCTGCAAGCAGCCAGCTCGCCCTGCTGCATGGTTAGCAAGGAGACGTGTTGCATATGCAAGATGTAGGCCAGGGAAGGACATGTTCATCCTACTGAACAGGCAGAGAATTCACCAGAATTTTCTGGTGGTTTTGGAGAGCTCAGCTTGCCCCAGGTAGCTCTGTTTTTCAGGCAAGTGGAGGTACACAGATGTCTGTTGTTGGTCAGCAGGCAAATATCTGCCAGGAGACACTGGTGGCAACCTATGACAGCTGCACAGAGGTCATGGCCAGTGGTATGTGCAGAGGGACAGTGGGGAAAGCCTGTGGGTCCTACTCCAGCTGCTTTTATCCTGCAACCCAAACTAAATATTTATTTCTCTTTTACTGGCAGGGGACATCAATTAGAAAGGCAGAGTCATGCATCCCTTTTAGTCAGGCAGCTGTGGCCAGCAGCAAGAAGAAATGCCAGGAGATGTGAGGTGTGGGGTTTGTCACAAGGCATTCTGTGTTTGGAGGTGGGAACCAAACAACAGCTTTCTTCCTGGTCAAAGAAAGAGCTCAGGAACCAGCAGGTGTGGAGAAAGGCCTCTCTCAAAACTGAAGAGAAAGAGGGGGACAGAGTCCTGGCCCCGCATCTGCCTTGAGGACATACATGTCAGCCTGCACTCCTTCTGCTCCTGTGGAGAAGTGTCAGACATGTCACTGACCACGACATGCATGGTCTTGTCAGATCACTACTGCAAGTTGCAGAAATATTTTCTGATTGGTAATACAGAGTGCTAGATTATCTTGCCTGCACTGCTATGATATTACTCTTTAGAATACATGAAATTTAATTTAGAGAGGAGCTTTTTTTAAGAGGACAAATGTTTTACAAGGTCTTAGGAAAGCATAGCACCATGAGCCAGGTACATAGTTTAAGAGAGTTGAAGCCAGCTAGCTTCAGTTTCCTCTTTAAGTCACAATCCACATTAGCACATCCTCCACATTCTCCTAGACTCCCTACATGCACATTTTTTGTTTCTTGCCTTCATGAGCTTCTGAGCTCCAGTCACTCATTAAACTAAAGCTGCAAATCCCATCTTTGGGCATGCATTTGGACAAGCATTCACAGAAAATCTCAGCTGAAACAACTGCAGAAAATTGCATCTGACCTTCCATCCTCTCTCCTCCTCCTGGAGGACTGAGCTGAGACTTGTGGAGGAGTGCCATCACATTTTCCTGATTCCCAGTTAATCCTGGGGCTGTGTCTGTGCCTAAATCCTCTGTGCTCCCAGCAGCTCAGCATCTGCCTCCAAGCTCCTCACCCCCAGCTTCTGCAGACACTTGGCACAGCCAAAGCAGACAACAGTCTGTGAAGGAAGGTTGCCAGGGCAGCAACATAAATTTTGCCCACACTCTTGAGCATGGAGCAAAACGTATGCTGGATTTTCCAGCAATGGAGATCCCTTCCAGGATTTTGAATACTGCTGAACTTTGCTGCACAGTCAGAAGTCAAACCACAGCCACCTGGGTCCATCTGTGCTAAGTCAAAATTGGTGAGATTTCAGCACGGCACAGAGCAACACTCTTTGGGCAGGAAAAGTAAAGGAGGTCAGTCCTGGGTTTGTTTATTTGTTTGTTTAAGGATGCATTTATTATATAACTGACAGTAGATCACTTTTATTGGCTTAAAGTGACTTGCCAGGAATAAAAACAAGTTTCTCTTTCTGTTTTTTCACAATGAGGAGATGCCAAACAAGCAGTTTCATGCCCAGACCCACCTCACAGGTCTCTGCTGAACTGATTGACTATGGTTCAAACCACTGTGCAGCACAGCCACTGAGGGAGAAACAGAACAAGGAGTCAGGGCATCAGGATGCCACTGGGGCACTCCTCCATGCCTCTGGGAGAGCAAGCTGGGAAAGGCTGGAGCTGCATTTTAATCTTTTATATGTGTAGGATCCATCTGTTCTTGAACTTCATGGAATCTACCGCCAGGATCAGCCTCAAACATTGCAAGTGGGGGTCTCTTCCAAAGGAAGATGAGTTCTACAGGGCAAGCTGGAGAAACTTTCAACCTTGAAAAACTCTAGGGTGGGAGTAGGCAATGTACAATTTCAGCTAGATTTAACTAACTGTGACTGAGGGTCACAGGGCTTCCTAGCCATCCTCCTCCTTTCAAGCCAGTCTTCAGCTGAGAGGACTAATTGCATGGACCTCTTGGGGCTCCTTCCAGCTGTTTCCTGAGATATATTTGTATTCTGCAAGGGGAAGTCTCAAGCTGATTGCTTTTACAACAGCTTCAACAGGAAAAATTTGCATTAGAAACAATGTGGGAAAAAAAAAGACCTGGCATCTTAAAAGGTTTCTTCTAATTCTGGCAGGTTGATCAGTACATTCTCTGCCAGAAAAGAGGAGTTCCCTGCTGTGTGTTTTCTAATGAATTGACCGCTGCCCTCTGAAAAGAGATAGTGAAATGCACTGTATAAGCATCTTCTCTATCAGCCTTGGGAGTTTTGAAGGTATCTTTACTTTTTTGCTTGTGTAAAGGTAAAAGTTCATTTTACTCATTCAGACAGGCCTTGTGGGCTGAAGAACATTTTCACATAAACGAACTTGCCCTTTGAATCACTACCATGTTTCTCTTATAACAGTGATTAAATCACTTATAATAGTGATTTTAAATAAGCGTGTTTTAGCATGGTCTACTGTTGCAGTCAGATCATGTGATATTTCAATCTCACCAGCCTTACCTCAGGCAGAGAGATCTGGATGACTCCATTCTTGTCTTTGTCCAAGAGATGGAACACTTCTGAAATGCAGAAGAGTGGGAAAAAAACCTGGATATTAACCACAGAGTTTGGCATGTAGAGAATCACTCTCTGGCAAAATGTAAAGGTCTGGCTTTTTGCCATGATGTACTGGAAATTTAGATTGGTTCTGTAAGATAATATTACAGCTGTTCTTCTTTCTTCTTACAAATAATTTCTAAGCTGCTTCATGGGGTGGAATACATCTACAGCAGCAAAAGGGGAATTGGCAGCAGGACAACTATAAAATCTGACGGGGTGGTATCTGGCATGATCCCGGAACAAACCTGTAAATCAGGTCTGAGTAAGGACTCCAAGTGATAAATGGTCCCATTTGTCAGAGCTGGGACAATGTGGAGGCCAGAGCACTGACCATAAGAGGCAGATGACTGTAAAGCACAAGAGAATGGTATGTTATGAAAACATGTCCCCTACTCCCTATGGTCATTCAGACAGAAAGGCTTTTGCTATTTCTCTGCTGCTTTCTCCAGCACAATTTTGCTGGCACTCTGACCTTTCCATGCAATTTGCTACATTCACAGCTAAAAGACACCAAATACCTAAGGCAACCCCAAAGCTTTCAGGAACTGCTCTTGGGCACTCACTGAACAGGGCCTCCAGGCGGATCATGCAGGCCACGAAGCCGTCGAAGTCAGTGCTCAGCTTGGTGCTGCAGGTGTAGCGGGCCACGATGCTGGGCTGCACCTCATTGTTGAGCCTGAAACCTGAGGGCCAGGAGAGCACAGGAGTCACTGACACAGCAGGTTAATTTGCTGTCTTGGATGTGACTTATCCATGGATGTGACTTATCCCGCTGCAGCTGCAGGTTGAAAGGCAGGACTATTCCTCCCAGAAGGTCTGTTGGACTCCCACACCCACCGCTGTGGGTCCTTTCCAAAGCCCATTGTGCTGGGTGAAGAGAGGCACAGAGTTCTCCCACAGCATTTTGTCAGACTGCATATTTCACATTGTTTCACAGCATAACCAGTCCTATGTTCCCCAGATAAACCCCTAATTAGTGAGTCTTGGCACTGCAGCTGAATAGCAGTGATTGCAGCAGAGCCAATTGCTCACATAACACATTGGGCTCTATTCAGGCCCATATTCATGCTATTTCTGTCTCTGGATCATTCACATAAAGTCCACCAAGCACAAGACAAATCAAAAAAACTGTGCTCCTCTAGATGTCCCTTAGCTGGCAAGCTCTGTCTGAAAGTGAACACATCAGAGAGGACATCATTGGGGCATGCCTTGATCAGGCTAGCACCCTCTCTAGAGGAGAGAAGGGTGCTGGGAAGAAATGAAGGAAAAAGAGGGTTTGGGCACAGCTCTGAAAGAGGACTATTACATTAGGAAATAACGAGACCAAAAATAGAGCAAGTAATAATCAGATGGATAAGCAATGGTCACAGCATGGACAAAAGTACCAGTGGTTCATAATGCAGAACAAAGGATGGGGTTTGATGTATGAAAGAGCAAAAGGATTGCAGCGTGTGACTGACAGGAAAGGAAAATGTCACTGGCAATGCTGTGATCTAGGTGACAGGAGAGAAGAAAAGCCATTAAAACGCTCCTCTGTTCTCCCAATGTTTGGTGATCCAGTGATATCCCTGAGCAGCACACTCACCTGCCTCTCTGAGGGCATTTCGCATCTCATGGGAGTTGATGGTACCAGAGTAGTCACTGTCCACTTTCTTATAGATTGCCTGTGGCAGAGGGAAGGAGGGAGTGGGAGAGGGCACTCGAGCGTGTGCCCCTGCAGCAGTGCCATGGTGTGGGCACGGGAGGTAGGCTGGGCTTGTACAGCTGGCTCGCAGCAGCCATGAAGATGTGCTAACACAGGTCTCATCAGTGGCTAAAGCCACAATGAACTACTCAGAGGGCTCCTCTAGGCTTTAACCTTGGTTTGCTAGCCCACTATGCAGCCCATGCCCTGCCACCCTCCCTGCTCACGTAGCTAATCAGTGCCAGGACAATCATTCCTACCTCTGCCATGTGCAAATTGTCACTGCTGTGTCCACTGATGGCTGGGACAGGGACTGTCCCCACCACCACGAGCTCCTACTCTTTGGAACATTAATGAGCAAGGGAAACATTTCAGCTAGTGGCAAGCCAAGCAGAGTGGGAAACATGTTCCCATGGGCTGGCAGCTTGCCCGCCTTCACATTACATGGTGGCAGACAGGCCATTGAGGAAAATATCCTACCATTTGGCAAACACTGCAACAGACCGAGTCCATCTTGCTTAATATTTCAGACAAGATGACAGATGCCTCCTACTGCCAGCAGGTTTATCATCCAGCATGAGAAGCCACCCAGACCTTCTGTTAATACTGGATTTGGGTCTCAGGGCTTGCTTTTCTGACATGCCTTATGACAGAGCTGGGTCTTCATGAACTGAACATTTTTTCATGGAACTCCAGGGCAGATGCTCTGTGATGAACAACACCAAATAAGTTTCTCTTAAGGGAGCTTGTCACACCAAGAAAGTCCAAATCCGACCTTCCTTTAGACAGCTTTGTTCTGGGTGAACTTCTTGGGATATTAAATCCTCTACCAGAAAAACAATTCGGCAGTTCTACAAGATTTCAAAAATACAAAGGCAGTTTTTTGTAGGTCCTAAAAATATGTTTCTTATGTTTGCTTATGCTCAGCCAGAAACGCAACATATTGCAACAGCCGAGATACGTTCATATGAGCTTTAATAGAGCAGGCAGCAGACAGAGCAGTCTTTGCCAATAATCAAAGAGAGTCTTTCTGTAAGGTTCTGCTAATTAAGGAGTATGATGGGGCCAAGGTGAAAGAGGATTTGCTTTTGCCCTGTTGAGTGAGAGGTGTTTCAGAGACCCAGAACAAATTTGAGCCAGGAGAAGGAGGACTTCCAATAATATCTGTCTGTGAGGGTTTAACTCTACCTCAGTTCTGGGTCTGTACTTCAGAGCTGATAAAGGAGGGAAGGGGATAGAGTCAGAAATGTTGTTACCAAATACTTTCGATCTTCATCCAAAGTGTCTTGAATTCTACAAGTCCCAAGGTGCCAGTCCCATCGGTCTGGGCCGTGTTAAGGTTCAAAAATCAGGATTCCTTTATCCTTAACAAAACCGGAGAGCAATCAGTTCTGATAAAAACAAATCACCCATCATAGTGTCATCTTAATGCCAGTTTAGTTCTCATTTGTAATGCACCTCCGTCTCCCACAGACATGCCCACTGCTCCACATTTGCTTGGCTAAAGGCATGCCAAGAACTCCTAGGCTATCATCACACTCAAGGAATGATATATGGGATTGCTAAATATATAAGCATGGTTAAAAGCACTCACATTTTGTACACATAACAGTAGATTAGAGTCCTTAGGTGGAAAAGGGCCTGGCCTTGCAGCAGACAACTGTTAGAAACCAGAGGCAGGACCTGCAAGTGAAGAGAGTCAGTAGCAGTCTAAAGAGTTTTCTCCCATGTCTTACATCCCTTCCAATTGAAAATTATGCAGAAAGAGGGATTTGTACTTTGAAACCATGACATTGTACTTACTGAGTTACCCCATTTGGCTTGGGAGCCTGTGGAGTGAAGGGCAATGGCATCACTTCTCCCAACAGCCAGTTATCGACAAGATCCACAGTGAATCCCTGCTGGCCTCAATATGGCCATGCCATGACACCAACACCAGTGAGATCCTGGCAGCATGGCCCTTCACCCTCCCACTGCAAAGGAGCACTGGGCAGAGGTGTCGACCTCTGCTTCTCCCTTGGCTACTCAAACTTTATAAGCTCCCAAGTGTCCTCCCAGTGATGCAGAAGGGAGGCAGACACTGTACTTGCAGCCTTCCCCCTGGGAACAGGCTCAGCCTGTCCCTGCTGCTGTGAGCTCGGGGCTCTGTAAGCAGGACCTGACTCAGAGACAGCACCTGAGGATGTGCTCAAAACCTGCATCCTTCCGAGCACACTGTGTGTGCACCTGGAACTGCACAGGTGCAGCCAGGCAGAAAAGCCCTGCTGCTTCTCCCCACTATATTTAGGAAAAAGTTTATGCAATGAGAGATGTGGTGAGAGAAGCAGCTGATGATTAAAAGGTTCAGATTTCTGCCACCATGAGCTGATAGAGATGCTTGGCTGACTTTCTTGCCCTCAGCCGTGTGCCTGGACAACTGAAGTGTAAGCTTAGCCCAGCTTGTCAGGAAGTTTTGCAAAAGAGATTCAAAAACTTTAAAGGTGATGAAATGACATTCAAAGGATACATCTAAAAGGCTGATCATCTCCCTGCAAGTGTTAATGTTGAATCCATCACTTTTCACATCCTTTCCTGTACAAAAATATAAAAGTCCAAGTCAAAAATAGTTTAAGACAAGTATTTTTCTGCAGACAATGTTGGAGATATCAACCACCTTAAAATCTTGTTAGCAAAGGAAATGCTCTACCATTTCTTTCACAATGTCCTTTCATTTGATTAATATGGGTTTGTTGTTTTTTTTTTTTCCACGCTGGGAGGGGAAGTTACTGGTTTCGGTGGTGATTAGAGTCTATCTGTCCACAGAAGTCATGCAGCAGCATAATAACACTGCCCATGGAGGTCCTCCCAGAAAAGTACAGGGAATGTTGTACCTCTGCAGAACATCTGCTGGCAGCATTTGGAAGGGAAGCACCAGGCAGTATTTCCACACTACCACATATTTAGAGGTTCAACAAGCCAGGAGAAATTCAGCTGGGACCAGACATAAACTCAGTTTTTCATCAACCCTAGCCGACAGAGCTGGGTTTTGTTAGCACAGATCCCATTCTCAGCTCCATCCAATGGGAAATACATCATGTCACTTAGTCTTCGCCAAAACCTGGTTTAGGATCCTTTGAAGTTCAGTTGCAGTCAGTTCACAGTCCTGGACAAAAAACCAAAACATACTGCAGGTGTTAACACAAAAATTATTTTTTTGTGAGAGAAACAAGCTCTATTGATTTGCTATCAGACATCCAGAGACTATTTTCTTTCCAAATCTAAGGCATGTAAACCCCTAATTTTTTCTAACACTTCACATTTACCCTCAGATATCAGAAGGAGAAGATCTTCAAAAGCAATCATATTTCCTAGACACTCAGCCAGGAAATAAGTGGTTTGTTAGGTGCTATGGTGACATGACCAAGCAAATGGCAACTTTTTAAAATGTTTGACTGAATAAAAAGGATCGGGAAAACATTTGAGATTTTCCAGGTTTACGGAAACTACAACCAAACAATTCTAAAATTGCCATGTCAAACCCCTTCCTATCAAAAAAGATGTTTTTCCTCTCCAGCAGCAGTGGCCACCTGTTCATTAAGAGGAAATCTGACATGACAGCCACAAGCTAACACAGCGGGGCTGTAGATACTGTTTTTCAAATACATTAAGTAGAGAAAAACTCCAGCCAACAGTTTTCCAATTCCTGGGGCTAAACAAAAAGGAAGGAATTGGCCAACCAAGCAATTGTCAGAATTATACGATAACTCCATGGGTAATTTATTTCACCCTGGGATAATATTTTCACAGTCCTCACTCCTATTGCCCCTATTTTCAAAGTTATTCCCTGCCTTGCATTACCAATGGTAAAAAAAATCACATTTTTGCACCAATAAGAGGAACAATGTAGAAAGTCTTCTCTACTGTAAAATAAACTGAACTGAAGCTGTGAGTTAATAAAAAGGGAGAAATACTTGGTTTTTTGAACAGACAGTAAAAGGAATTGGCAAGTCAAATATTTGTATAATCATAACAGAGAGGTTTTGGTCTTTTTTGTTCACTTTAATCCACTTACCTCTCCAGAGAGCTTTTGGAATAGAGCCTTGAACTCATCATCTATATCTCTGTTATCAACATGAGGCTAGAAGAAAGGGACGGCCAAGAGAGTGGTTAACAAAGTGGTTCTAGAAAGTGAGCTGTGAATATTGTGAAGATGCTGTACAGGAGCTCATTTACAGCAACAGAAAATGAGCACGTGCTCTGCAGCAATGGCAAAACATTTAATGGCACTACTTAAGTCACAACCAGCCAGGGGCTGGCTTAGTTTGAGAGCAAATACTTCCAAGGCTGATGAGAAATTTTTTTTCTATTACCAAGATGACAGTTTTAGAAAACAGCCACAGTGAAAATGTTGCTGCACTTGGCCAGAGCAATCCAGTGGCTCCTTGGAAGCCTTTTGCAGCTTCTCCCAGGCTTCAGGAAGACTATTAGTTTCTATGGAAATGTGCCCTCTCAACATTCTCCTACCCATGCTGGAGGTAAGGACAATCTAATATATTCCAGCTCAGTCTACAAGGGCAGAGTTTCCATGCCACATGGCCCAGGTAGATAAAAATGAATGTGAAATTAAGATATGGATATATGTAAAAAATCCCCGTGAGGAAAAAATACTTCTCAGCACAAAAAAGTTCTGCAATCCCAGTTCAAGTGAGAAATAAAAATCTTGCCCCTGTTTTACTTCCACATTATGACGGCAAACTCTGCCCAGTTAAGGCATCTAACCTCATATGGCTTTGCAGATACCTTGTCACCCGTCATCCTAAGGAAAAAAAAGAAAAAAAAATAAACAACCAGAAATTACAAAATTATGAGTCTACTTTAAAGTCCTGCCTTTAAAATAATTAGAAAAAAATAAAGTTGATTAACTATAAGGTGTTAATAAATGCACAGAACAAGCCCCCAAGTTTCCTGCTTCCCATGCTCTGCATCCCACCTCTGCCTGCCCCAACTCCTTGGAGATATTTCCAATGGGAAATGCAGCCTGGCTGTTCTTGTCTTCCATCCAGACTTCTGTTTTTTCATCCAATGGATGGTATTGATACAACCCTTTTTAAAACCATCTCATCATCATCATAGTCTCAAATCCTGCACTCATTCATTGTGGGAACTTCTCCGTCTCTGAGGGATCTTGCTCCCCCCTGAGTGGTTAGTGGACATCTCTGAAGAGCTGTGACTCTGAAGAACCATCTGCCATGGATGTGTGGTCACTACTGCAGACTGTGGGAAAAACGAGTTGTGGAAATGGGCCTATTTTGCCGGTTACGACAAAAAATCAAGCTCAACGTGTGGGTGCAACGTGTGACCTTCTCCTTTGCGTGCCTCCCCAGCAGAAGCGGGGTTTTCAGGGAAGGTACTCACTGTGATTTAGCTTGTTTCTCAGCAAAAACTCTCAGGCAGAACTCCCCACTCTTGTAGGGCTCAAAGGTGGAGGGCACAATGAGATAATGTCCCAGGGGCAGCGTCATGCGTCTGGACACCTCGCGCAGGTTCACGTAGGGGTCGGTCCGGGCTGCTGGCTGGTGCCTTGCGGAGAAAGCACGGCCTGTGTGCATATCTGTGCTGCTTTCCAGCTGTGGAGAATGTGGTTTTGTTAGAAACCCTTTGGCAGTTCCCTGGTAAGCCAGCCACCCCGTTTCAATTTCAGCGCTTCAAAGCCATCTCAAGCTTTTCCTTGCATGAAATTATAAATCCATGAGGGATGGAACAAAAGAAAATCACCAGGGTTCTGTCATGGGAAACAGGCAGATAATTAGAAGGGGCAAAAATCTTCCTCTATAAAGATTATCTTTTCACATGCCTCTTTACACTTGGTACCGTAAAATAAATAAAAGTATCATAATGAGTACTCGTATCTGATCAAATTACTACACTGTAAATTTTCCGTGCATTGAGCATTTTTTGCTTTCATAGGCAGCTTGTGGACAAATTTGATTTTCAGAACATTTTTGAGCAACTTATGGTATGGAATAAATTTCCTAATTGCATAGGAATTGTAGTTTCTGATTTCTTTAAATAGACAGAAAAGAATAGTAAACAAAAAAAAAGTAGTAGTCACTGGGGTAAGACTTTTGGAGCCACATTAGGTGATTTACACAACTTCTATTAGTAATACTAAGGCTATTCATTTGAATTTTGTAGAAAATAGTACTTCAATTTTCGTTAATACCAATATACTCTTTAGGAAGTTCAACATTGCACAGTTCATAAAATAAAACAATGACCTAAGAAGGAACAGTAGTGTAAGAACAACATCTCTGCTATAAAACTCCCAGTCATGACTTTTGCTCCACAAAGATGTCTTTCAAACAGTATGATTCAGTGACACACAAAAAATGCTGTGTGGCTGATGCAGGATGGGAAGCATCATTTAGGGATAAGGTTTCTGTCTGTCTAAGACCAGAGCACACAAAAATCTTGCCAAACATTGTATAATCATTCAGGTTTTCTCTTGTAAACTGTAGAAAAATATGCAGGTTTTTCCTCTTTTGTTTCAATATAAGATTGAATTTGGTACTCATTCAACAGCCCCATCCTTTCCTCTCACTCAATATTAAGCTAAGTGGAACTGGAAAGGTTAAGAAGACAGATCCATATCTTCCCCAGTATATAAAATTCATTTTCCCTTTGCATTTGCAAGGCTGCTAAAAGAACACAGTTAATTGCGACATGGCCACACTTTCATTTACTGAGAGAAGAAAAGGGCTGAAAAGCCAAGGAAAAATTGGCAGCATAGACTGCTGGACCTCAGTAATGAGTATAGGATACTCCTACTGCCAGACACCCCTGGGGTCTCTTTCTTCAGCAATGAAAAGTCTCTTTGCCTCAGTATTGACATCTGGGGGGATTAGGAAAGGTTGAGCAGGGCTTGTTCATTACCAGGAGCCCCAGCTCAGAAAGGTAAAAGGAATGGACCCACAGAACTTGGCATTTCTTCTAAACAATATTAGCTATGTTTTCTCAGTTTTAGAGTGCAAAGATCCTGTTCTGCCTTCACCTGAGCTAAACAGACAAATTCTGACCTCGGTTGTACAAACTTCCCGGAAGCCAAATTTCAACAAGTATAAATGAAATCAAGACTGGGAGTCAGACATCTGTAACAAATCCTTGTGCCCCAGTCCCTTGAAAATAATTATTCAGAACGTGATATATTGGTCCAGTGATTCATGGGCAAAGCTCTCCAGAAGAGATATCATTAAAAAGGAAGAAGTCATCGTGGCAGCTAAATTCTCCGGTGCAAGAGGAGGTGGCCATGTGGAGGCTGGAAGTCTTCAGCAGAGACTACATACCTCCTGAGGAATCTGGAAGGAAGGGAAAGAGACAATGTTAAACTGCTCTATATACCTGCACCTACCAGCAGGGGAAAAAAAAATCAGATAAGGCCTCCTTCAGACACTTTTTGAAAAAAAAAATTAATTTACAACCACATATAATAGTATCAGATACATACGAAATTCTGTCTTGTCCTAGAGCTGTTCCAAAGGAAAAACTGAATCTTCATGCAGAGAAATCTACAGCATATTGAATTGCTTTTCTCCTGATGTAGTGTTGTGAATGGTACTGTTGGTTGGAAGCATTTGAGTAGGTCTTTAAATGCTCAGTCAGAAAAGTCAACAAGGTAGTCCTACTTTGCTAACCAAAACCAGAGAGTTTATTACAACAGACCCAAACTTCACTAGTCTACTGCCACTGAATATGATGAAAATATAAGGCTACTGTCACTAGCAGTCAGCCTGGGGATGATGAGATTGTTGTAAGGCAACTATAACAAGAAGCAAGTTTCACTATTTGGCCCTTCCTAAATTAACTGAATTGCTACATTGACTTGTACCTCTAAATACAAGGCAAATTTTCCAAAAGCAATGAGTTGTCTTGAGAGCACGGATTTTAGTGAGAGCCAAAGAGAGTGCCCTCCCAAGTCCCAGAAGAGCTTTTAAAAATATCACCCATACAACATTTATGGAGCCTGAGCGGCCCTTTGAGACCTCAGGCGTTGCTGCTTATAACCAGCACACTGGAAGGGCAGGAGCAGGGTGATGGAAACACAGTTGTTGTCAGCAGGCAGCTACAGAAATTACAAAAGCTCTGCAGGGCAGGTAGACAGACTTGAACACACACCTTTCCACTTTCTCCTGCAGAGAGATCTGCTCTAGGTCATCATCTCTGCAGTCCTAACTGGAGCTCTCCAGCTGCAGCATCAGCTGTGATGGAGTAAACCCACTATGGTGCATGACCCAAGGAGCTGGGATCATAGCTGGGTGCTTACCTGAGATGAATTACCAGCCAGGTTTTTCCAAAAAACCTTAAAAGTCACTTAAGTGACTTAAGAGTCACCAAGTCTACCCTACTGTGGGTAAGGCTGCAGAGGACACAGACGGGATGGGACAGATGTAAAGCACAAGAAGTTCTCCAGACAGACGTCCATAATGCACAAATTTGGGATGCTGATAAGTGAGGGTGCCTGGTACCACAAAGAAGGCAGCTCAGAAATGTGCTCAGTGAGAGCCATGTGTGCATGCAGGCACTTGGGCACTAGGGAAAACCTTCCGTAATTTCGAGCCATCCCACACAAGATGTATTAGTAAAAGTCAGCTGTTCCCATCTGCTCCACCTGTGCTGGCTAATGATCTTCATCCGGTGGAGTCTATACAACATTTAATTGGTTTTCTTCAGATATAATGTTAGTAATGATGATACTGGTTAGAAATTTTTACATTTGCTTCTCCCCTCATACCACAGAAATTAGAGATTACACTGTAGGTTTCTTCCTTACATTATATTTTTAGCAACACTGGGAAGATTCGGGAAAACAAAGCCTCAAATTTACTGCATGAGAAAAGTAGCATATGGCAGACAATGGGTCAAAAAAAGTTTGAACTATAAGGGACAAATAATAACAAAAAAGAAAGTGACTACTGAGGGGTAATGATAGGCTGTAATCAGAAACACTTATCTGGAATTGCCAGGCACCCCAAGCCCGCTCTTATTCAGATTTTGTAAAAGAAGATTCTCAATGAGACTGTTACTAAATTACTGGCTCAATGATTTACACTGCCATCCTGTCAAAGAGGGAAAAAACTGAGCCTCAATTTATCTGAGTCTTCCCATATTATGGGGGTCAGGAGGAAATGAGAGAAGTAATTGAATCATTTTGCAAAATCCAGATCTTATTGAAGTGTAGTGCTGAATGTCAAGATGTAGCACACTGCTAATTTTTTCCAGCTTAACAGGACAAGGAATAAAGTCTTTAAAATCAGGAACAAACTTTACCTGATAGAGTGAATAACCAATACTAAGCAGACCTTCTCCCATTCTCTTCTGTCTCCTGCAGTTCTTCTGCATCAAGCCCACCAGAACAGTACAGCACGGCTCGTTCAAACTCCCTTCATGGTCATCATCTGGTTCATCCAGCCGGATTCTAAACCGGGGATTGGTCCAGTAGGTTGCTAAAAATTCCCAACAGGAGACAAAAAGGAAGAGGCTTTGCTGTCACTGCAGCCAAGATGGCTGACACTAGATCTACAGAGGATATCTCCGTGGAAGGACTTTTGCCTGGAGCTTTTCCAGTTGTTTCCATTGAGTTATATGGGTTTGTGTTTTCACAGTTATGCTGAGTATCAATTGGAGCCATGGGAAATCAAAGCACCAGGGTAATGCCTGGGACTAATGACCAACAGGGAGGAGCTGATACTGTTAATTCCAGCCAGTCATTTATCTCCAGGAAATGTCCTTGGCTGAGGCTGTTATTGTTGCAAGAGGACTAAATGCCAGACAGCTTCTCCAGAGGTCTAACCTGAAAACAAATTGGAAAAAACAGTGCCGCTGAACTGTGACACTTTCCTGGCCTACCCAACCTTTCAGAGGATTACTCCAGCCAGTCGCAAAAGCCATGTAAGCAGGAAAAGCAAACAGAGAAAAAAAAATCACCACGAATTAACTGCTTGGTGGGCTGGTAATCCCCCACGAGGAAACAAGTCTGAATTAGATCTTCATTAAAATTCACAGGCTTTTACTTGCTGTCTAAACCCCATATAAATTGTTGCACTTCCAAGTTCTTTTTTTCCCACCAAAGCCCCCTCCAGTTCACAAGCAGTTCTTGAATGTTTTGTTTGGGATTTCACCAAAGGCCCAGTTGGTTGGGCCCTTACCTTGGTAGTTCTGGCAGCCCCCAGCAGATGAACCCCATCTCCACTGTCCATTAAACAGGGTCAGGTCCTATTTGTTGACCTTGTTGCTTGCCAGTGTGTCAGGAGTCAAATTGCAGGTCTCAAGGCGGCTAAAATGCCTTTGGAAATCTGAAAATGCCATCCTGGCACACAGGGAGCCCAGGTTAGTCCATCAGCCTGTAACAGATGAGGTGGCTGCGGCTGGACACCTCTCCCAGTGGGGCAGAAAACATTGGTGTTGCAGAGCTATCCAAAGCTGCATTTAATTGAATTCTGAAACTTGGAACTGGCTTTTGGAAAATAAAATTGCCCACTGCCTGAATGAGCTGTTTCTTCTCTAGACAGCCTCTGTCAATGGCTGTTACACATTATGGGCTCAGACAAACCATTTTCTGTCATCCCCAGCTGTGGGCAATCCCTCATGGATCATGCTTCATAAACAAATTCACTGTAACTGGTGAAACAATATGTGTGAGGAGATCCCATTTAAAGGGAGTAAGAGTTGGCCCTTGTGAAAGCATCACTCTGTAGGAAAACAGTCTCAGTTTGGTATTTTGCTATCATTGATGTTTGTTTTTACCATTCCTGGTAGGTTTGCATGAGTGACAGACCTTGATTGCTTCATGCTGCAAGCAGAGGTCTGCTCTCATTTCCCAGTGCCTGATGGCCCATGCAGCTGATTGCACTGGAGGACGGTGGCCGTTCATCTTTCCAGGCTAGGACAGAGTGACATCAGTTCAGCACTGATCCATATATTATCAGATCAGGGTTAGGGCAGGCTTTCTATTAGGTCTGAGCAAACAGACTCTTCCCAAGCTGGTAATCCGAACTTTTTTATTAGTGTGTAGCATTTAGGCAAAAAAACAAACCTCAAAATGTAGAGCAGCTGAGGTTCATTCTTGCCACCTCATTAATTTTATTACCATCTGGTCTCTATATTTTGGAAAAGTGCCGAGTTATGCAAGCTCTAATAAAAGGTAATATTTGAATAGGACGGGAGATAAATAAGAGACTAACAATGCATGCATGTCCTTATTAACCCTCTTGGTGCTGGCAGTTTTTCTTCATCCAGCTGAACGGATTGCTTAAGGCACATAAATATCCAAAAGAGTAAGCTAAATTAACAATTCTCACCAAAACTCTCCATCATCTACTTGCTTATCCAGAGCCTGTTTTTGTTTGGGATCAACATAATTCCACTCAGGAGCATTGCAGACAAAGCACAAAAGCACACTGTTCAGCTGTTGCATTTTATTCAACAGAGATATGAGTTAGATTCTATCTTGGGCTGATAAAGGAGTACATATTTCTTCAACAAATAGACCTTGTGCCCCTCCAAATGACAGCCCACCCTGCAACCTGACTGTGCTGGGCTGGAATTAGACTGCAATAGTATTTGCAACAAATAAGCCTTGAATTGAATCTCCCCTGCAGGTGCCAGAGGGTACAAACAGACTGTCTGGATTAGGAAATTCACAGCCTGAAAGTCAGTCAGAACTTCTGCATTTTCAGATCTATTGGGGTGCCTGATATCCTCCCGAGGAAATTGATATAACCTCCATTGTTGGGGGTCATGAAGGAACAGGAAAGCAAAAAGGCGAAATCAGAAAATTTACTGCAGAAAACAGCGCTGCTCCCTTGCCATTCTGATATTAATGTGCTCAGGATGGATTCTGCTCTGATCTGCTCCCATGTGACAATGCAGTGCTGCAACTGCCTGAGCAAGGTTGTCCCATGGTAAAACAGGTGTGACAAAACCAGGATATGGCATGTGTGTGTGCCTGAGGCACCTTACCTTGGGGCTGAGCAAAGCAGCTCTGATAAAAGTAAAATTAATTATAAAGTTATCTCTATCCTTAATTATGATACATCAGCACCCAGGCTGCAGTCAGTAAGGACAGGAAACTGAAATCTCAAAGCACTGCATGAAAAAATATACTGTGGCCCAAATGACATTAAAATGTATGCCATTCTAATTATAAAAATAAAGGAGGTGTTGTCACTACCACACTCCCAAGATTCCAAGATAGTTCAAGCGCAGACAATTTCTGAGAGATTTTGAAACTTTTGTGTCCTTATTTTAATCAGCATCCTCACTTTTTCAAGATTCTCAGATAGATACCAGATTCTAGCTGAGCAACCTCAGAGTCAAAGCAGAGGTGTAATGGTTTATCCCTGCTTTAACTCCCAGGAACTCCCTGGTTTGTGTATCTCACTTAGGTCCTAGAACCTTTGGTAGGATCAGTTTGAGAAAAAATGTCTTGAAAAATGACGTGGATATGGCTTTAAATGATATGGATATGGCATTAAGTTAAACCAAGGGCTGTTGTCTCTGATGAGAAAGCTCTGCCTGAGGCAGGTATTAATGCCCGCTGGAAAGAATGGGTCATCTTCCAACCTTGGTAATAAATTAATAGTGTTTTATTCCAACTGATTTAGTATCTCTCCTAAATGCGCTTCGTGATTGGATTAACTGCATTGTCTCAATTTAATTTTTAATAGATTCCAACATGCAAAGAGAGAGAAGCAGGGACATATAAAAACCTACTTATCACTCCAAGATCCAGTCCATTCTACTTCACCCCAGGGATTCCTAAGCCTCACTAGTTTCTCCAGCCGTCCTCGGTAACACACCTAAAAGATCCACAACAAACAGAGCCTGAGCACTTCCATTATTCCAATCATCAGAGGGCAATTGCTTTTCAGATAGGATAAAACATGATTTGTACTTGACTGATACAGTCCATTACAATTTGCAATAGTTAAAAGACACCTTGATGCCTTCCACCCTTATTTTACATTATCCTGTGCCACCAAGTGAGCCATTAGCTGCAGCACTCACCATTTCATATAATGACAGCAACCTGCAAGGAAAATCATCAGCTACAAACCAGCAGAATATCTACATCCTCAAAAGCAGGAAACACTGCACAACACAGCAAGGTTGGAAGGAGGTTATCTGGCATGGACATCTGTGTAATGATTCCAGTTTCAGAGGAGCAGGAATACCTGGGGCTCACTCCGAAGATGAGACTCACAGCAGAGTTCATCAAAGAGGCTTTTACCCTTTTCCCATCAGCTCTGACTGGGAAAGTGCTCGTTCCCACCTCACACAACATAAACACGTAGGGAATGGCTGCCTCCTCTCCTGCTCCTCCTTTCTGTACCCTGAATTTTGGTAACAGCTTGGCCCACTTTTACACTTTGTACCATACAAGTGGCAGACTGCACAGTGTGCTCCATACCACTACCTGTACAGAGCTTCTGACCCGGCTGAGTACTGCAGGTACTTCCTTTTTCTGAACGTGCATAAGTTTGGAACATTTTTATGGTCAGTCACTGAAGGACATCAGAAAGAGGAAGGCACTGCAGTGTTGCAACCCCAAACTGGTTTGCATGATGGCCCCAGAGAGGCTGGCTTACCTCCTCTGCTCCAGTGATAGAGTAAGCATGTCCTTCTACCAGCTTCAGACCTGTGATTGCTTCTATTTCAGCTGTAGCAGTTATCTGGAGCAATAAAAGTATGCACATTTATGATTATATATTGTGTATGAACTGAGCTTTCATAAGCAAATTAATATGGGGGAAGATATCCAAAGTGGTGTGCACAATGAATACCAATATTCTTGATGCAAAGCATATTAAATTAAGGTGAGATCCACAGCAAAAACAGCAGTTTCATGCCCCTTAACATGCAATCCTAGCACAGAAGAATTCAAGAATATATAATGAAATCTAAATCAAATTCCCAGTTCAGGTGACAGACCCAGTCACCTGCAAAGACGATCACATGAACTTAGCTCCAGCCTGTCTCAGTCGAGATCCAGTACATCAAAACTGGAACTCTGGTAATTCTATACACCACAATGCAAACAAGATAATGAAACAGGATGTGAAAGGTGTGAAGTTTCCAAAACATGTTCAAACACCCCCTGTAACTTGAGAATGTTTGTATTACAGGTGTCAGTAGTCTTTAGGACTGAAAACCAAAGCCAGAATCAGATTACAAGCTACAACAAAGTGTCTCAGTGAGTTTGTCTCTGGCAGTCAAGCGTCTGGAGCTGAAATTGCACAAAATTTTAATGAGAAAAGATATTCAGAGAATGGAGTTCCAGAAAGCCAGTAGGTTGTTCACAGCTCTAATTATCACACACTGTCACGTAAATAGGGAGACATGATGATCATTGGTTATTTAGAACCTTGTCCAAATTTTTTGATACTAAAATCAATAAAGATCTCACATTAATACAGTTTGCTCTTGTATCAGACCTTCCTACCTATATCTTACATTGGTCTGGGCTTTTGTCACAGTATGGGTCAGAGCCTGAGAAGAGGAGCAAGGAGAGTAAAGCTTTGTCAGCCTCTTACATCGATGGAGCAGCCAAGCAGTGACCCAGCTCTCAGGGCTTTCTGGATGATTTGGTACAGGTTTGAAGGAGCCTTCCGAAGCTCACAGGACTCAGAGATGCCTCCAGTAAAATCCTCAAAGCCCTCCACAGTGGACCCTCCTGCTAGAGCTTCGTAAGAGCCATTCAACCTGGGGGAGAAATGATAAGAGCTATAGAAGGGTCCTTCTCCACCTGCAAGCACAATGTACCACAGAAAGAAGGTATCATCTAGTGTCTCTTAATTTGGTTGGTCATCAATGTGACCTGGGGAAAGAATATTTAAGCCCCCTGAAATACAGCTGGCAACACCTTTAAGGACCCAGAGGGAACTGCAGATCTGGGTGGGAGGGAGGCTGCCTTGGAATGAAGCATGTTGTGACTGGCAACCCCTGTCTGGGCCAGCCCCAGGGGCACAGCTCCCACCCAGCCCCGTACTTAGCGTAGGCCTTCTCCAGCAGCATGCTCCAGAACTCATTGCCTTCCTCTGAGTGCACAAAGACCAGCTTCCCATTCTTGGTGGGCAGCCTATCGTCCACATCCACCCACTCTCTGTACTGCCAGAACTGAGAGAAAGAGGAAAGGAAAAGATGGTGGAGGCTGGTGTGCCCACAACAGCTCCACGCTGCCATCTTCCTACCCCTTCACCTGCCATCACTTTCCCCTGCATAACCCACTGTAGTGTTTACTCCCATGCTGGATTCCTCTCCTTTGCAATAGAGACAAACTCCTCCCAGCTCTGTGGATCGTTCAGCAGGAGTCTTAATGCTTTCTTAAATTCTGCTGATAGGAAATATTAACAGCATTTTGTTGTACATAACATCAAAAACACTGTCTGAACACGTAAACTGAGTCTACATGGTGGACAGCCCAGAAAGCCACCATGGAGATAGGATACTCTGAACTATCTCAAGGCTCAAACCTTAAGGAAAAAAAAAAAGCCCAAAAAAAAAATAAAAAAACAAAACTGTAAAAATGCCTGTAAGGAGAGGTCATCTAAAGGGGAAACACTCAATAGTGCTAATCCCTTCTGAAAATAGTAGGAAATGTGTGAAACACTGCTAGGGCTAAATTTTGGCCTCAAAGCTAGAAATGTTTACTCCAGGATTTGCTGCATTCCTGAAAGGAGATAATTCACACCATAATACTCAAAGGTGAGGTGGTGGAAGGGCTAGGTATGTGTTCTAAAACTTCTGTCCTCACCAAAACAGCTCCTTTAAGCAGAGTGAATCCACACTGCTCCCACCTGGGCCTAACCTCCAGTCAAAGCAGGCTGGCTAAATTCCAACACTCTGGCTCCACAGGTAAGAAATTAAAGGCAAAGCAGGGAGGGAAAGGGAGGAAGGAGAAGGAACCACACCAGTCTGAATTCACTCTCAGCAGCTGGCAGCAACAGAGCTTGGTTTGGGCTCATGTGGCCTGATGGTTTGGCTCAGTTTACAAAATCTGTAAAGCTCCCCAGAGCCTCATCAGCTGTAAGACAGCAGAACCTCACCACTGAGCAGGTCTCATTTAACATCATTTAACTCTGTTCTTTTTTTCTTTCTCTCTCCCCATCATTACACATACACATGCTTGATTATTTCACATGTTCCAAACAACAATAAAAACAGAAACCAAACAAACAACCAAAACACAAACAAACCAAAAAACTGCCTCTAGTTAAATACTAGCATTTTCCTTTGTTATTCACAATCCCCTGATCATACGGGTACCTGGAAATGAAAGATTCCAGCATAGTCCTTCTGGAAACTCTGAGCCTTGGGAACAACATGGAACAGAATATCTGGATTCAAAGTGAGAGATGCAATGGCAGCCAAGAGCCAGCAATCACCTAAAATACACATTACAAGGCAGAAAAGTTCATTAATAACTCCATTAAGTCATGCTCTCACCTGGACAAAAATGCCTGCAGTAAGAGTTATGCCAGACTCAGTCTTGGATCAGCAATCCATTCTTGTTGTTACTTCTCTCTTTGGCTCATTTTCCACTCACCCAAACCACATTAGTATCCTGAACTTCTGAGGCTGACCATGGTAGTAATTTCAATGGCCCAGTTTGTGCTTTGATTTTGTAATGAAGCTGTGAAAACAGGCTGCTTTAGCTAAGCTTGTTAATACCCTCAGGAGATCAAGAACACAGCCAGAAGGAGAAGGCATTTGAGGTATGTGGGTTGCAAAGCGTGGCTGGGCAGGACAGAGTTAATGATCTGTGGCATTTAAGTAGACTCAGGCCACCACATGTGGGGCAGACAAGGGCTTAGGAGATGTCCAGGAGAGGGCAAAAGCTTTGGCTTGATAGAAGGAGGGTGGGACTTCCATTCCTATATTTTGAAGATTCAATGGATAGCAGGAACATTTGGGGCCCTTTTCCTCCTCAGCCCTTTCTTTGAAGGTCTGAACTTGAACTTAGAGCTATTGCCAGAGATTTGCCCAGCAGCCTAATGGAAGCTGAAGTCTCCTGGGACTTTTGTGAGGAGGTGAGTCCTTTCTTTGGCCCACTCCTTATTCTGGAAAGGCTGGCCTTGCCCAGCCCTCCCTGGAGGCTGTGTGCCCTGCAGCTGGAGCTGTTTGCTGGGTTGGTTGCCTGTTTATTGAGGATTGGAGGCTGGGTGAGCAGAAGCCTCTGGCACACCAAAGGTGGTGCCCCTGGGAAACGCGGTGACTCGTGGTGTTTGCACACTGCAAACAGCAGGAGGAACTTCTGTGATTCTGATTTATTTTTTGAGGTGTGCACAAAGCCTAGCAAAACAAAACTGCTCTGAAGGTACCAACATTTTCCTGGTCTTTTGAGGATTATTTGTGCCAAGACATAGCTCCTTTGGCTGGTGCATATTCTGCAAAAGGAATTGGCATCGCAGCTCTCGCTTCGGAGGAGATAAGTGAATTGAGAAACCAAGGAACGAGTTTCATTTGCAGCAAGATTGAACATCCTAGAGCAGCAGTTAACTCTTTATATTGACTTGGGATTTATGATTTAATGTCATGGTGAATACAAGCATAAAAGTAGGATGAATGGACTAGCCCGATGCTCTCTGCTGCCTGTACCCCATGGGAAGGTACCAGACAGCTCCTACGAGCTGCTTTGAGAAACCTCTGCAAAGGAGTGTCCCTGGTGTGAGGACCTGTCACCACCTGAGCTGGCTGATCACACTGTGGGTTCAAACCCATGATATGCACTATGATATATTTCTACCTGTTGTGGCAGTTCAGGCCTTTCTAAAGAGAAGGGAAAATCCATTCTCAGTATGTGAGGTGCTGCTCGAGCCTTCCCCCAGGATTTTCTGCCTTATCTTGGCTGCCACACTCAAAAAAGCTGGAAGGGGGCAGACAAATGGTTGGATTGCCTGCTTCTCCTCCATGCACCTGCATTTTTTATGAGAAGAGGTTAAAAAAAATTTTTCCTGCTCATCCTATACAAGTGAAGTTTGAAGAGGAAGTGCGAGGCAGGTTAAATGCTACTTTGCAGAAAAGCTGTTTGAGGCAAGAGCTCTTAATTGAAAGACAATATTTCCTTTGCAGAGAAGGAGATAAAATAAAAGGATTGTGACATTTTTAAAGTGTAAATAGGGAAAAGTTAATGCTCTGCATATAGAAAAGAAAGTCCAAAAGCCTCAGGTTATAGAACATCTATGAGCAAAAACCTTCTCAAGGAGGGATCAACTTGCTGGCCTGGAAGTTTCTTCCCAGCCTTAGGTACTTATGTATAAAATAAGCAAAATTGTAAAAGCACAAGGCGTGGGAGAAAAAGGCTTTAAGAACGTTCTCTCCCAAGGAAATGTAGATCCAGGAAAAAAAATGAGACTGAGAACACTCAGATCTGCTTTGTAGCTATTTCTTTGAGGCTTTCCTTGGTACAGTGTATGCCTTAAGCTGTTATAATTTCTGTTTTCCTTGAAGAGGTAGAAATAACAATGATAAGTCTGGGAAATGGATTTTCAGAGAAGGAAGATGAAAAGCCATATCAAGTCAGAACTGAAATCCTCATTTTTCTGATGCTCTGGGTGTCCCTGGCACGCTGTGAAGTGCAGATTATTTCTGAGAGGGTGGCAAGGTGTGTGTCCCTCCACCCTGTGAGACCAGAGAAGGCCTGCAGCACTGACAAACTGGTCCTCTCCCAATGTGCAACATCTGGAACGGTTTCCCTTAAAATCCTGGCCAGGATTTTAAAGCCTGTGAGTGAGAAACTACTCCAGGTTTTGCTGAGGATGGTGTATGTTGGATGAACAATTAGACAGAGGATTTGGCGAAATGAGGGGGGTTTCCTTAAATATATTGTTTCCTTCCCACCTCAGAACTAAACAATTTCATAATCTCAGCCCAGAGGATGCCAAATGCAGTGTGAAATCCTTTAAGGTGCCTTTCTTACAGCGTGAATTAACTTCTTAGTGCTTGGGAGAGTGAGCAACGTGGGTGCTGCTGCCCGTCTCCAACACAGTCTGACCTCCCAGGGAAGCATTTCAGGGCATGCTTGCTCAAAGCACGTCTGGGAAGGACTGTGTTGGAAGAATTGCAGTGGTGAACTTGGCCTTAAAAGCAGCCATGCCTCCCTCAAGCATTGCAGAGTCCTGTCTCCAAACCTTACTTTCCAAGGCCTAATATCTTTGACTAAGCTTGTGCCAACCAAAAGGAACCAGCTGGGAATTGGCTGCTGCCAGTAACTTGATAAAAATGGAAGTGCATCTGAATGTAGATGGTTTGGGGGCATCTTTGTACAACAGAGATGCACGACATTCAAGCCCTTGTGATATTTACTTTCCATAAGTAAGGTAAATATCTGTCCATACCAAGGAGCTTCCACGACAGGGCCTGAACTGTGCAGTTGGCCTCTTACCCTCTTGTACACCATAATGGGATCCTGGCCTGTTAATAAACCTTCTCAGCCCTACTGAATAACACATCACTAGTTCTAAAAGAGTACAAATTGATACTTCCTGTTCCCTTTTTTGATGTTCAACATCATTTTGCTGCAGATTATTTCTGGAGTTTAGCTTGTGGTTGTGCCTACAGGACAGCACAAGAGCACAAGCTCCCCAGAAAGGCACCTTACATATGACCCTCAAACTTGTTCTGGTTCAGCTGCAGGTCATAAGTAATCTTTCACACTGTGAGGAAACTATTTTATTCTATTCCTAAAAAGGGAATTTTTTTGAAACAGGGAAAAAGAGGCCAATTGACCAGTTAATTAGAATATATTTCAAATAGGCACATAGTCAGAAAAATGACAATATCAAAAAGCATTTCTGCTCCCCATATGGGTTTAACGTTGCAGCATTTTAGCTTATAACAATAACTGTTTTTTTTTAAAAAAAGCCTTCTCAATGTTAGCCCTGCAAGGCTAAATCACTCTAGGGACACATATCACTGCTTCTGTTCAATCTCATATTTCATGAACAAAAGTTTCAGAAAAATGCCAATTACAGTGTTTACTGCTGCTGCTGAATGTCCTGTAAAGAAGCCAGCTTGATTTCTGGATCTGAAGTAATTTGAAATGAAAGTAAAGTGAAATTTTGCTTGTTTGGGGTTTTTTTTAATTTAAGCAATCGTGACCTTGAATCTGTGGTGGAAAGGGTAAATATGAAGCCTAGCTGTGCCTATCTCCTGTATATATATAATGTGTATATGTATATATACACACAGACATATGTGATCTTAGAAAATTACTTTGACTGTTAGTGCACTAGAAATAGGATCCCTTGGTGCTCACAGATGTCCTGAGTTGGCTCATGTTCTCAGTGCTACCCAGGCAGCTCCTGGTTTACAGAGATAATCAAATTGCTGCAGCGAATAACGAATCCTTGGTGACCCAGCAGCTCAGCAACTCCTCCGTATTGATGATGTTTACCCAAGCATACTCCACTTGCAGAGGCCATAAAATAAATGAGAAATTTGATTTGTTTCGGTTGCTCCAGAGCTGTGCTCAGTTTCTGTTTAGTTACCATCAAAGTGTCTAGACACAGAGCATCTAAACTCTCCTTTGGCATAGACGTGGTGAGTTTCAGCCAAAAGTCCAAGTGCCTGGTTCCAGGATGCAACTGGACAGCACAGAGGCATTCCTGTCCTGACTCTGTTCTGGCTTGTTGCTGTTTCAGCAATGCCTGGTGTTCAGAAAGGATCCAAACACTCTGCTGTGGCTTCCTGGATTGCCAAGCAGCTCTGACTCTCAGCTTTAGTCTCTGCTGGAAGCCCTTGTTCAGAGCTTGTAGTACCTGGGGCATCACACCAGACAAGAAGGAAGCACTGACCCACTGGTTTATAATTTATGGCAGTGCAGGCTGCCTTTGCTTTGAGATTTCTAAAGACTTTCTTAGGTTTTCCATTGAAATTAATTTTGTTCTGCAGCTGTGCACAGAAAGGCAAAGGAGACTCTAACAAAGGAACTGGCTTTCTTCTCCTTGGGCTCTCAGAGTTGTTTGTGAATGTATTTTTATATCAATGGGTTATATTTGCTAGAACCAGGATCTGCAATATCCCTGAGCCCAAGGGATTGAATGTCAGAAGGGCCATGTATTAATGTCTGCAGCAAAATAAGTGAACAAGCCCAGTACTATTAAGTTCTCTCCTGCCTACAACCACTTCAAAGGCTGCCTCAACAGGTATCAGATCTATCTCAGAGCTGTCAGGCTTTGATTTGTTCTCCAGGATACCTCTAATCTCCCCAAATCTGCCTGTAGGACAAGGATGCACAAAGCACATGTGGGGCGGGCTGCTGGGCCGGTGTGAGCTGGTGCATTTGCCTTGGCTTCAGGGAACTCCTCCAGCTGCCAGCCCAGGCCCAGGGAGCTGCCGTGCCTGGAGTGGCCTCTGGGCGTTCAGAACAAAAGGCAACTCATGAATATAAATGGTGTGGATCTGGAAAGCTAATATTAAACTGAGGGGGTTTCAGTACATTTTCTATTATTTAAATTAAATTTATGCCTCTTACTTCTTAAGAACTCCTGCAAACAGTCCTCGGGTTAACTTCTCCAGATAGCAGCAAGAAAACCTCGTAAGTCACCTTTAATAACTAAGATTATGTGACTACATTTCAAGTTGTTACTAGGCTATCAAAAAGATATGGTTCAAAGAATGTTTAAAACATTTCAAGACTTTCATGTCCCCATCAAACTTCCTAAGCTGATATTCATCTAGCTTATGCTGTTGTCAAAGAAATCGGTTTAATGGAATAAGACCAACTCTGGGTTTTCTTGTTCCTTTTGTTCCTATAAACCCAGACCTGTAGTGTTATTTTTAAAAGAAAAAGAAACATGTCAGAGAATATTATTAAAAATAGGCTCTATTTCCCTAAAGGATGTGTTACCTGGTCACGTACGTGGCTTAGGTAAATATGTAATCAGGGTCTGTTTCAACAGAAGTCTTTTACATGACGGTTTTAGTAACAAGGACTTTGATATTCAAGGTATTAGATCAAATACCAAAAAAAGTTTAGTATGCATCAGAGATGTAAAGCAAATACCTGAAGGCTAGAAGGGAAGTCCCATGCCTGCAGTTTATTTTTGTGAAGGGTCAGTGTGTGTAGAAGCAATTGTAAGCAGCCTTGCAGAAACAAATTGGATTATCTTTCATTATTTTCTCTTTTTCTTCTTTTATTTTTTTTTGAGGTGTTTGTGTGTGTGAGAGTGAGAGAGAGAGAGATAGAGAGACAGAGAGAAAGAAATCAAGCTCCTAAAGAAAAAAATCAAGCTAATAATAGCAGAATCAGATTTCGGGGCTTCTCTTCTAGGTTTGGGATAGTTTTCAGGACCAGCCTTTGGGTTACTGCCCACCAAAAGCTGTCTTGGGAAAACCCAGAGCAAGGCCCCCTCCCCAGATTCAGAGGAGGTTTTGGGGTCCAGTTCTGTCGTTACCACGATATGATGGATTTTTGCACTGATCTCTAATGAAAGGCCATTTAGCACAAGGGACTGGGACTCCACAGAAACATTAAGCAGGTGACAGAAACAGAAAAGGGCTTAAGGCATTTGTATTCAGTTTCTAGGCTAAACACAAATAATGCACTGGCCTCTTCTAGTTTAAGAACAGATAATATTTTTCAGTCCTATAGCTTGTAAACTGTCAGAGAAAATGAGGTTTTACTTCAGGTATATGTTCTTAAATTTTTTTTATGCCATTACAGAAACTTTCCAAATAGGAGATGACGAGAAACGTCACTTTTACTACTTATTTGAGCCATTCTGCTGAAATACAGTAACTGATTTCCCCATACTCTGTTCCAGCATCCACCAAATAAATATCCTGGAGCAAGTATATGATTGGGCATCTTATTTTTAGCATTTGGAGTACAAGCCCACACACCAGGGAATTTTTTAGCAATTGCTTTAATAGTGCTGTGTTTACAGGAGCAGCACTGGTGTTATTTATCGCCAACGACTTGCAGAAATTGTTTCAATCTCATTTGCACAATGGATGTGCTGGAAGACCAGTGAGGTCAGGAGCACTGCAGTTAGCAGCACAGGAGGGAGAAAGGCTGATTTCTCTGTGTCTAATCTATCAAATTCTCATTACAAGAGTTTCAGCCTTCTCGCCTCTCTATGCAGTCAAGGGTTTGCTGCTGCTGTCCTCTGCAGCTGGATCTTATCAGGAGGCAGGCAGGGAAGGCAGCTGCTGCAGCAGCTCCTCTGAGGGGGAATAAAGTCCCCTTACAGCTCCCTTCTGGCCGCCTGCACAGCAGCTCTGTTTAGCCAAAGGCAAGCACTGCAGAAAAATGGGTGAGGAAGGATTTTTACGATGGATGTCTGGGAGAGAATGAGTGCTGCCTGAGAGACGCTTCCTCTGCATCAGGCCCTGAATCAGGGATCTGAGCAGCTCTGCCTTTTTTGTCTGTGTGCCTGGCTCCTGGTTGCTCCTGTCCCTGCTCATGGCTCTACATGAATGCTGATCAAGTAGTAAGGATGGTTCTGCATGAAGGGCTTGGAACAATTTGTTTGCTGTGGATGGTATTACAAAGTCTACATTCTCTGTTCATTTCTTTCTGATGTGGTCCTTCTTTCTAATTCATATTTGGACCATCCTGCTTGGAACAAAATGGCACATCACAGACCAGCCCCTCTACTAAACAAGTTCCTGCTCCGTTCCTTGTTTTTTGTGTATTTGTTTGGTGTGAAATGAAGGCAGGAACTTGCTCTGCCTCCCAAATAAAAGAACCTAAGGACCAGGCTACAGTGGAAAACTTCCCTGGTGTCCCTTGTACCCTGAGTCTTTGGAGCTGCTCTTGCTGTCATGGTCATGAATGCCACTCTTGCCTCAGGGCAAATGCTCTAATTATTAGATTGGCATCCACCTCTGTCTTAAGAGGTCAAAGGCAAATCAGTTTTCTGTTCCACATAATTACTTCCTTCCTCCAGGAGACTGGTGTCTTCCAATTTTGACACAGTTCTTACAAGCCCACATATACCCTGTCTCAGGCAGCAGTGCTGGTATGTGAGTCCTCTTCTCAGGTATCTGTCCCTTCATACTGTGTGTGGGAGATAGCCAATAAAAAGGTCCATGTATCAGGAGTTTTTAAATGAAGCTTCATCTCTTTTTCTTCTTCCAAAACAAAATTCAGAAGCACTGTACATACCCAGCTCTCCTTGGCAGACATCTGTTTGGGTAGCTCCTCTGATTATAAACTGAGGGTTAGCACATAACTCCTGAAAAGAGATGATTTCAAAGTTTGCATCACCCTTTCTGGTCTGAAAAGTTCCCTTTTCTTGTTCCTTGTTTCAACATTCAAAAACTATTAAACACTTTGAACATTTCTTTAAAATATTTCCTTTCTCCTCTGTCTGATTAACATGGTCCCAGGACAAAATTCCTTTATTAAATTCAGGGCTGCATTTTTTTTTTTTTTTTTTGGCAAATCCTGATACCCTTTGTTACAAGGCACTGTCAGCGATACTACCAAGAAATTTTGCTACAGAGGTGGAAATTCATCTTACGTATCTTATTTCATCTTGCTGAGATTTTGGTTCAAGCAGCACAAATGAGTTTGTGACTGGGGCTGCTGCCTGTGCCACTGGAACTGTGCCAACACTGCCAACAGTGTGGAGGATGTTCCCCCACCCTGACCCTGCTTCCTGGGAGGCCAACCACACAAATGCTTTTATTAGCAACAACCCCCCTTTCTTCCCAGCCCTTTGGGGCCAGCCAAGTGGGTTATGGCAATGACTGTCACTCCTATCCCAACTCTGAGCTCTCCAACAACTCATGGCCTATGTTAGGAAGTCATTATTGTCTCTCTAGAGACAGAAGCCTTTTCTGCTTTTCTGAGAATTTTCCATGAGCTTCTGGATGGCAGCAAGGAGCACTTTATAGGAAGCCTAATTTGGCAAGCAGGATTGAGGACAGCTTAGGCAGTCACTGGCTGTCCTCAAGAGCAGTTGTCAGCCCTGAGCATCCCGTGGAGAGACAGATACAACCCAGGAGTTCTTGTGTATGATGAAGAGCCAGCTTGGGAAACTTCCCTCCAATAGGAATCACCTCAACTACATCCTTTTGCTCCTGTCCAGTGGAGAGGGGCCCAGCAGTAGGCTACCCACCACACAGAAGCAGTTTTGTGTTATTTTTTCTCTTCTCCCTCCAGAGTGCTGCACCTGGTGTCAGTCAGCTGCATTTGACTTATTACTCATTCAGATACGTGTCCTTCCTGAGCCACTCCCAAGTGCCACATGCACCTTTCACACGGCTCAGTTTCCCCTCAAGGGTCCCCAGGCTGGTCTCTGGCAGGCAGGGCTGGGATATTTAACCCTGTTGGATCTCACCCCTCAGTTATTCCTTAACCTGCTATGCTTGTGGCTGTGTCTCTGCCTGCAGCAAGCTCAACACTGTTCTTGTATGAGAAACCCAAGTCTAACTTAATGAGTTTTCTAAGGCTAATCTTCTCCAAGGATAGGCAAAGCCAAGAAACACATCCATTTGTTGTATTTGTTGAGGTAACATCCAGGAGCCAGAGTGAGGTGCTGGTGGGTAAATGGGGTTGCCAGAGTTATTAAACCTGGAGTTACTAAACCTGCAAGTTTCTGTTTCTCAGTTTTCAGGGGAAAAATAATAAAGTCCAAAGCCTAGAATTTTTCTGTTCTTCTTGTTCTCTTTCCTCCACCAGACGGAGGTAATCTGGGGGGAGAGGAATCCCCATTTTTTTTTTTTTTTAGTATTTATTGATGTTGCAAAATGACAAAGGAGAAGTAAGTGGGGACAGAAATAAATGACTGAAAAATGAGAGTGAAGAAAAAATCTCTGAAGCCTTGAGTTTGTGACTTAAAAAAAAAGTCATCATCTAATCTTTGCTGATGAAAATTACTTTCTTAGAATCAGAGGCCATTTCTAGGATACACGTATTTAGGTAATAACATTTCCAGTCAGTTGCTATTTAACTGTTACAGGCAGCTTGAAGAGAGGCAGAGGATTTTATTTAGGTATTAGCCTGATTTCCTGAGGGACACAGTGGCAAGACCTCAGGGTGGGTGCTGTTACAAACTACAGCCGATGGCTCCTGGGGTGGCCCGTGGTCTGCCTGATATTTGTGGGGCTTTTGCACCCATCTCTGGATTCACCCTGGACCTGTAGCTGTCTGGAGTTGGGATGGATAGGAAGAAAGCAGGCTGCTATGAAGCAGGTGCTGCCCATGAAGCAGTTATAACATTCTCTGCTTTATAATGGGCTTCGAAGAAGATGATTCCTTTTCCCATCCCCTTTCCAACCTTGTTTCTGCCATGGAAGTAAAGCAAGAGAGAATTAAGAAAAAAAGACATACAGGAACAGAGGATATTCAAGCTCACCAGTGATTTAACCTGGATGTTCAGCTGGGCTTTGGTCAGATTGGAACCCAGTGAAATTAGAATTAGTCAAATAGGCAGCTCCAGAGCGCTTTTACCATGGGGCGCTTCCAGACTATCCCCTGAGTTTTGAAGGAATATGGTCCTAGGTCCTGGTAGCCCAGAGCAGAAGGACAGGCTGGGAACTCTTCATCCTTGAACAGCGTGCCCGTCTGCAGGCGCTGCTGCTTCAGGGCTTCCTAGTCCTGCTTCAGATACTTGATGGCATTCCCGTTGGAGCCGAGCCCATCCATCCGCTGCTGCCCGTTCCTGGCACAGTCCTTCCGTGACCCTGGACATGCTGATGCTGCCCACCCTCCCAGGGCGCCCCGCAGCTCTGCCTTTGCCTCCGGGGCAAGAACAGGAGGTGAGTGTGGGCAGGCAGAGGCTCGGGCGGAGCCAAGGACTGCCCCAAGCGCTCCGGCAGCCCTGGAGGGAGGGGGCACCAGGAGCGCAAATATGAACCCGGGAGACAGCCGGGATTATGGCCGCTGCCTGCTGCTGCTCCCATGGAATTCGCTTTTTTTGCTGTCCCTTTTTAAAATACTCTTTTGCAGGCACACCTGTTAACAGATGGAAAGAGACCGTGTGCATTCCGTGTTCTGGAAGTCATGTGTAAGGATCACATTTAAAAATCCAGGTGAAGATGGTTCAAAACTCCTTTCCTCCTTCTGAAATCGGACTCCATGCTGTTGGAGGGTTGTGCAGCCACAAAACCTGGAGCTGGATATCTATTGCTACAGCTTACATGGCTATGGAGATGCCATAGAGTTTTAAAGCTTGGGAAAATTGAACCCGCTTCTGGCTTAAACAACGAGTTTTCTTAAAAAGACGCCTTTCTTTGGCACTCTCAAAGCAGTATGAGTTTATAAATTAATTTATGAGCAACAAGAGATGTGAAGTTGACAGAGCTGGCCAAAGCTGGCCACTTGCAGAGGGCAAGGATACAACCCAAGACCATGACCCAGGCCAAAACCAGGAAATTGTTTCACCAGATAGGAGGGAAGCTGGTAAGCCCGGCTACCCCTCTGCAGTGTCACCTTGGGCAGAAGTCACTAAAACATTCCCACCTCTAAAAATGGGGTCTCGTCTCAGCTAGTGAGAGATTACCCATCATATTTACAGTCTTCTGGTGCTGTTTCTTGCATATAAAATATTTACAGGCAGAACACAAAGAAAGCCTTGGGTACAAAAGGCTTTATAGACCTTAAGAAATAGTAGTTCCTGTTCTTGTAGGAGAAAAACTCCATTTCTACCCTAGCAACCCTATTTTGTACTGACACAGGGGTCTACACCTCCCAGGCGAGGTGGCTGCCTTTGTAGGTTTAGGAACTGAAGGAGGAAATATTTTCCATGGAGCACAGCTGCTCTCTGCTGTTATCCTGTATGAGGGCTGGGATTCCCCAGCAAAGCCTCCCCTTGTCCAGGCGAGAGCTGGGTAAACAATAACCTTGTTTGCCAAGGAGCATGTTCGATGACTACCTCTAGGTAAATTTAGACAGAAGGTGTGAGGAAGGGAAGAGAGAATTTTTTAAGGAATGAAACCTGGTGAGATAAAGAGTCCAAACAGAAGCTAGCTGGGTTGCTTGTCTGCAAATATTTGAAGACAGTGAATGCAAAGGAGGAAACAAAATGAGTTGGTCAGTTCCAGGCAGTGAAGGCTGAGCTGAGGGATATAATACATCAGTTACCCCAAAATTAAACTAATTCTGTTGAAATTGAGTAAAGGAAAAGGGTGGCCAACATTTTATCCCTGTTGCACTTCAGTACTTCCAGGTGTGTCCATATACTGAACCAGAGTGGAATAACAAAAGGTTGAGGGGAGTGTTTTTTCTTTCCAGGGTGAATTTGTTTTCCTGTCAAGTAGACCCACTCAGGGGTACCCACTTTCTCTGCTCATAAGGCAGAATACCGCTTTCTTCCCCCACCCTGCATCAGTGCCTTGTGCTGAAATCTCTTCCTGTGGTCCAGAGGAATGCTCCCACTTTGCTGTGATTGCTGTCAGCAGCAAGTTTGGAAACGTTCATGGAAAAGCACGGTGCTCCAGCAACTCGAAAAGGTAATTTTGAACAGCTGAAATATTTTGTTTTCCATGTACTTTTTCAGACATATACTTGATATGCTGTGTACTCAGCAACTCTAATTGCCACTAGATATGAGGATGAATCCCTACACACCAGGGAATCCTTGTGCATCACCAGAGTCTAACAGGGAAAGACAGACAAAAGGGAGGAGTGCCTCCCCTGTGGAGATAGGCTGAGAGAACTGAGGTTTTTCAGTCTGGAGAAGAAAAGGCTCCAGGAAGACCTTAGAGCACCTTCCAGTTCCTAAAGGAGTCTACCAGAAAGCTGGAGAGGGAATTCTTACAGGGTTTGTAGTGATAAGACTAATGAGAATGTATCTTCAGGCTGACAGAAGGGAGATTTAGATGAAACATTAAGTAGAAATTCTTCACTGTAAGGGTGGTGATGCTCTGGAACAGGTTTTCCAAAGAGGCTGTGGATGTCTCATCCCTGGAAGTGTTCAAGGCCAAGGAGGATGAGCCTTTGGTCACCTTGTTCTAGTGAATGGTGTCCCTGCCCACGGTACAGGGACTGGAACAAGATGATGTTTAAGGTACCGCCCAACACAAACCATTCTATAATTTTATAATACAATCAGGTTTTAATAATTAATTTCAATTTTCACATTTTGAAAGAGGCTGAAGACAACCGCTTTCTCTGGGGGAGGCTTGAACCAGATGCCCACCCAATTTGTCCACCATAACTATTTGACTCTAGTGATCTGTCACAGCACTTCAAATCCATTTTCCAAGCTTGATTAGCAGCAGTATGATTTATTTTGTGTAGAATGTGATACACAAGCACCATCTAGAGGATATAAAGAAGAGATGATGATGACTGTAGTTGAATACAGCAACAGCTGACAGCTGTATTATAAGAGGAAAAAAATTTTAAGGTTCCTCATGATTCAAAAACTTCTGCTGAAGTGGCATTAACCCCTAGGGTTAATAGTTATAACAATTATTCTGACTTTTGTTGCTTCTGGTATTTGCATATTTTTGCCTGGCTCTTCTTGCTTTCCTTTCCCTCTCCTCCTTTCTTGATGATAGCAAGACGATGAGAGGAATAAGGAAGAACCAATTAAACCAGAAAAACGCATCACCTGGGTTTCAAAGGAGAGACTGAAAATTCCATGCAGTCAGGACTATCCTGTATATGGGGAAATCTTTAGAAGAAAATAACTGCCAATTACCCAGCAGTTTCAGATACATTTCTCATATAGTGCATTAGAGAGAAATGAGAGGGCTCTCCTGTACTGCAGCAGTTGGTTAATGAGGATGAAATCTGCTTCTCTGTGCTGTAGACCCTGCAGTATGAAAACAGATCCATTTCATTCTAAAAGCTTGCCTTCCTGTATTCTAGATGTGTGGGTTCCTACCCACCCTCTCACTGTGAAAATGGAGTGACTATCAATAGGAAGACCATTGGGAGCTATTAAAGTTCCTAAATGTGTGTCTCTAAGATTATTGTTTTAGAGGTTGCAATATTTTATCCAAGTGTTTGGGGAGGGAAGGGTTGCTGTAAGCTGCAGCCTGGCAGGTTCCCTATTGGGAAACACATCTGAAATTAGCTCTGATCCTGCTATGGTTTTATAAAAGCCATAAAATTGTTGGTGCCTGAGGAGGAGGAAGATGATATCCTGCAGAGGTAATGCCTGCACCCCACATGTGAAGCTCCACAACATGAGCTGGGCTGATCCAGAATGATGGTTCAGCACTGGGAAGGAAGCCGGGAAGGATAGCTGGATTTTGCAGGATGATCCAAGTCTTTGGCCAGGGCTGGAGCCACCTTATGATGCTGGGGAAAGCTCAGTACCTCTCCAGATCCCAGCCTCAGACAGGAAAGCAACTCCCTTGCTCATGAAACACTGCTACTGCAAGCCTCTTCCCCTGGGAAACCATCGTCATCCTAATGAGTGACTATCAGTTCCTGGGAGGGAGAACAGGAGCCCAGAAGGTGCATGGGCCCATTCCTCCCTTCCTGAGCTGTTGGCCATTGGCTCCCCAGTACCCATGTACAGGGAAAGGACAGAGGAGCACAAGGGAGAAGGGATGCTGGCTGCAAGGCAGAGCAGCTGAGATACTCACAATTGCTGAGCGTGGGCATAGGAAAGGACAAACCCATCCTGCCTGAACTGCCATGCTGTGAATGGCAGCTGGATGCTCCTTATCAGGAGCCAGAATGAGCTGCTGCAAAAACAGCTGAAACCACTCACTTGTAAAATGTGAGAGTTTGTTACTTCTCTGAAGAGCTGCAGGTGTGCAGGGAGATTAAGAAGAAATCAGATTTCTTTTTCCTTCTGAAATTGCCTGGTTTTAGGGAGACACAAGTGGGTAACTGTTAACTGCTACTTTCTCTTAGGAGCAGTACACTGGTCTCACAGTCAAACGGAAATCACCTTTTTCTTTAAAGAAAATGGGCATATTGTGTGAGTATGTAGAAAATGAAGAGACTGGCTCACGTAGTGCTCAAAAGAACTTCCTTCCCTCAAACTTTGGACTCTCATCCACATCTGCTGCTGGGCTGGAAGTGGAAGTAGTTGACTTGGTGACTTACCTGGCTGCAGAGGAGTTTGTGGGCAGGCACTGTTCAGATGGCTGCTGGGACAGTCAACTTCCCAGATAATAACAGAAATTTGTGTTACACCAATACATCCTTGTCCTGTCATTAAACCACATGGGACAGTACGGTCCCTGTACGTTTGGGACCAGTCTCACAGGCCTGGGGGGCAAGCATACATCTTCCCTGCATTGTCCAGGTACCTCTCCCACTGCTTAATTGAATCCTTGCTGGTTCGGTTTCTTTCTGTCTTTATTCCCTTCTGTTCCTCTCCTTTTCTGTTTGGCTCAGTCTCAACCCTCATTGCACCACAGAGACTCTAAGAAAACTCTGGTAGCTCTGACTGAGCATAGAATTCTTGCACACACTTGGTCTCAATCCTTGTCCAGCAGAGGCCGACAGCTGCCAGCAAATCCCAAAGTGCTCTGTGAGTATTATCTGTGGGGCACATAAGATATAGCTAAGAAAAAGCAAAGTAATTCTATGACAGATTTTCAACCCAGCTCAAACTCCTGCATCTGCTGGAAAATAGCGAGAGCAGAGAAGTTCAAACCAAACATATGGTTTTGTGGGCCAGTGAAAACCATTGCTTTGAACTGACTCTGGTTTCCTTTAGCCTTGACTCGTAAAACCAGAGAAGTCTGGCCTGTAGCAGCTGTACACATTCGAGCCACTGCGTGGAGCCAAAGAAACACTTTTTGAGCAGCTCTACAGCTCCCAGATCCGTCAGGTTAGGACGCAACACAGCCCACTGCGAGTTAAACGCCCAGGTGGTGAGGTGCTGTTGTCTCCAGGAGATGACCTTGCCTGTGAGATAACTTCCTGTTATCTTGTTATGGATGCTTTGAAAGTTTCATTCTGGTTTCTGTTTTTTCTTCCTTTTTAGTGTTAGTTAATAAAATTTATTCTATATTTTAAGTTTGGGTGGGTGTGCTCCTTTTCTGGTCCTATCTCACAGCAAAAATTGAGAAAAATATATTTTCATGGGTGCACTGGCTGTTGGCTGGTGCCAAACCGTGACATTCTTGGTTCCCTGACCGAGAAATCAAAATTGGTAAATAAAACCATGACAATGGCAATGGCCTCCCATGAACTGTGCAAGTAGGACCTGTGTTGAGCTTAGGAAGAGGAATAATAAATGATGAAAGTGCAAAACTAGCAAGCAAACAGACAGTGGTACACAATATGCTTTGGAGCACCATGTACCAGCAATGAAGGAAAACTTTCCACCACATCTCAGCAAACAGTACTGCCAGCAATTTAAGGTTCTTTAAGCATTTTTCAAGCAATAATGTTCATTTTAGACAGATAGGATGACTCCAAACCACAGTTTCATTCATCCAGGACTTGGAAAACTGTGCAAAAAGAGGTGCCTGTCCTTCCAGGTCAGCTGGGCAGCCACTGTGGGCGGTGGAGGCAGCAGGAAGGGCCCACAGCCTTTATGCTGCCCAGGGAACACTGCCTGGCACCAGCACATCCTGAGTCAGACTTCAAATATGAAACAAATGGTTTGAATTCTCCCTCGGAGGGTTGCTGTTCTACACTGGTGCCAGCAGCAATATTTCAGCCGTTCTTGGCAGCAATTCACTGCCCAAATGGAGACACTCCCACACCATGTGTCTGTGTTTTGGGGAAGCTCAGGGGGATCTCTGTGGTTTGGGCTCTGTGGGGAGGGCAGGTGGGTCTGTGCTTGTGGCAGCAAAACACGCTGTAGTGACGGCCACCAAATCAAGCTGTAAGCGATCTCTGCTACTTGCAATATTCAAAGTTGTAACAAGGCGACAACACGGGGTACAGACATACCATAGTGGGATTTGAGCCATACTAGGTTTTCCCTTTGTGGTTTGTTTTGTTTTTTGGATTTTTTTTGGTTTGTTTTTTTTGTTTGTTTGTTTCGGTTTTTTGGGGGTTTTTTGGTTTTTTTGTATGTGTGGTTTTGGTGGGGTTTTTTCGGTTGGTTTGTTGCTTTTTGTGTTGGTTTTTTTTTGGTTTTTTTTTGGGGTTTTTTTCGGGTTTGTTTGTTTGTTTGTTTTGGGGTTTTTTGTTTGTT
>VXBU01010831.1:536726-614062 GCA_013400315.1 Bombycilla garrulus | reverse complement strand
TTGCTTTTTGTGGGTTTTTTTTTTGTGTGGGTTTTTTTCGGGTTTGTTTGTTTGTTTGTTTGGGGGTTTTTGTTTGTTTGTTTGTTTGTTTTCCTTAGAGAATTGATATGGATAGTTCTGGTTTTTACACGGAAAACACCAACTGTTTTGAATTGATGCGTACATGAGGCAACAGGGGCGCCAGGGATGGCTCAGGTGTGAAGCTGGTGAGGCGCTCAGTGAGGCAGAGATGCTTCTGCCCGGGGCAACGAGCTGGAGAGAGCGGGACGGGAATTTCTCCATCCGCGNNNGTGCCGTGCCAGGGTGTTCCGTGCCGGGGCGGGGCGGCGGCGGCGGCGGCGGCGATGGCGGGGATGGCGGAGACGCTGGCGAAGGAGCGGGCGGTGGCGGCGGGCGCGGGGCGGCACGATCGCGCTGTGCCCTACCTGGGGCAGCGCTTCGGGGAGCTGCGCCGGGAGTGCCTGCAGGAGGGGCGGCTCTTCCAGGACCCCTCCTTCCCCGCCAGCCCCGCCGCCCTCGGCTACCGGGAGCTGGGGCCCCGCTCGCACAAGACACAGGGCGTCATCTGGCGCAGACCCACGGTAGGGGGATGGGGGGATCCCCGGTAGCATCATTCCACAGTATAGCCCGGCTTTTCTCCTTCCTCCACGCCGTAAATTTGGGCGGATTGACTCGAGCGGGGGCGGCGGGTCGGGGCGCGGCTGCCGATCGCGATGCGAGCCCTCCCCGCCCTGCAGAACCGTGCAGCTGCGGATGCTCAGAGCACAGGAGACTCCCTTTGCTCCGGGGACAGGCTGGCAGCGTGACTTGCTGTGCCTGGAAAACAAACAAATCAGAAAAGTAGTTTTCCTCTCCGGCCAGAACTCCCCGCGTGGACAAATCGCTTTGGGTAGCGCTCGGGGCTGTCTCTTCCGATGACTCTTTCCCTCAGCAGGGCCATGAGTTGGGCACTGTGCGGTTATTCCCGAAGCAGCCCTGCCAGCCATGGGAGCCATGGGGTCAGGTGGACTCCGGGGTGATTCCAGGCACTTCTGAAAGACCTTGGTGTAGTCAGTGGTGGGGAGGTAATGGCAGAGCAGTGTGTGCGTGTGTGTGAACATGCAGTGCACCTCCTGGCACGTCCTGTGAAGTGAGATCACTTTGGTCACCAGCTCCCACGCTCACTGTGCTTGGTGTGCCTGCTGCCCGCACCCATTCCTGCCCTGCTCCCATCTCTGTGGTGTCCATCTGCTGTGGCAAATGGTTTGGTTAAATTGCTGCAAGCGGGGCCTTTTTCCCTGCCTTACCTGTGGCTGTGTGTAATGCAGGCTTGTTTTGTTCCAGGAGCTGTGTTCTAACCCGCAGTTCATAGCCGGCGGAGCCACTCGCACCGACATCTGCCAAGGGGCCTTAGGTAAGGCGGGGGCAGAATGCTGAGTTTTGTGTGCAGGTGCTGCCCCAGGACACCATGGTTTATACATGGCTGTAACTCTGTAAAGACCTCCTTTTGCATCCTACCACCTCCATTCATATCAAACCAGACCTTTCTCGCCTTTCCTTGGCATTTGCAGGTGGGGACCGTGTGTGTGGCCACTGAGCACAGTGCACCAAGCAGGGGTGGCACACACTGGTTTCCTGATGGCTTTTTTAATCGTGGCCGGTTCCTTTAACGTTCACATCCATGTGCCTGAAAGCAGCCTGACTCACTTTTGCCTTTAACAGGCTGCTTGGAAGAGCAGTTGTGTGCATAGCAAGGCTTCTCTTTCCCCAGTAGGACAGAGTTCTGCTGAGCAGGAGGAACCTCCTGAGGCCTGGGGAGATGCTGTAGGGAAAAGAAGTTGTATGGGGGATTTCCTGCTGGTGGCCAGCTCTCAAGAAGACAAAACTGGGGTGTTTCAGGAGGCATGGGCCAGCCTGTGAGCCCTCTGCTTTTGCCGTGGCTCCTGCTCAGTTTGTGCAATGGCAGCCCCTTGGTGGGGCTCTCCAGGGGAGCTCTGGGAGCTGCAGGGAAGCGCCAGGGGACAGTGGGGAACAAATGGCTTAGCCTGGCTGTGAGTGCCCAGCTATCCCCATCTGGAGGCCTCTCTCCTGCCTTGCCTGCCTGAAGGGGTTTTAGGTGGAGGATGTCTGCAGAGATATGAGGAGAAGAAACAAATTGAAGTACAAGCAGTAGGCTCCTATTCCATAGCTGTAGTGAGAAGGTTTTAGATGAGACAGATAGCGTGGTTGAGAGAAAGCTCTCACATAGGAAACATGACTAATACAAGCTGTGCTGTGCTGCTGCAGTTGGCAAAGGAGCCGAGTTCTGTTTGTTTGCTTTCAAATATTCACCACACTGTGACTTCTTAGTTTCTAGTCCCGCTGCTGCTATTTGTGGGTTCGTGTCCAAAAATGTAACAGAGAAGCTTATATTTCGTGCTTATGTCTTCATTCAGAAATTTTTTAGGTCAGTGCTTTGACAACCAGATGCAATTTATATAAAAAATCCATGGCAGTAAAAATATTTAGATTATGAACCTCATGCTCCAGTATCATCACTGGTGTGGGTTAGACTCTGTTGTGCCTTGGGTTGTTGCTATGTCACCTGCTTCCTTCCTGTGCTCTCTGTGCCCAATACCATGTCTCCCACCACGACCGTTTTGGCATGAAGCATGTCCCAGTGCTTAAACACACGTGCCAGACATCTGTTATCGCTTTTTATTGTGAAACTTTACGGGAAGAAGTTCTTCAAATTGTCATTAAAGTTTACTGTAATGCCATTTCAGTGTCTGCATTCCTGCAGACATGCTGGTTTCTGGAGTCAGTTGCTTTTTGTCTTCTGCTTTTCCAGCTTTTCTCTCCAGATGCTGTGGAGCAAGAGCATGGGACCGAAAGATTTGAAGCTTCAAATCTTTCAGTTTCAAAGTTGTGAAATTGCTGTTGCTAATACCAAACTCAGTTTTAAATTGATGAAGCATTTGTTGCCCTAGTGGTCTTTGGACCAGTCAGATGTTCTCTTGGGGTTGTATGGTATCACCAGAGGATATGAAGTCACTCACAGCTGGTATTTTTGTACCTCCTGACTATATTTGAATCAGAGGTTGTCGGTGTTCTTGTTTGTATCTCCTTTCTCACCATCACTAAGTACTGCCATGACTCTCCTGGCTTTCTTCTCATGAATCTGGGCAGGATTTCAGTATTGTGTGACAATTCTTGATTAAAAAATAGACTCTTTTGATCTTATCTCTGTATAGCCACCGAGTTCCTAAGAGCCTGGATGAAATCTCTGCTCTTTCACACAATGGGGCTGGCAGATGCACTGTACAAATGCTTTCTTTTTTTGTTTCATTTTTCCACTGCCTTATCTGACACCAGCATTTGTATTGATAAACTTGCTTAAGCTTCCATTTACTTGAACTCTGTATTTACTTTGAGTGTTCATGTCCCATCACATTTTAGAATGTTATGGAGAAGATTGCACTGGAAGATGCCCAGTGTTTTTGGAAACCTGTACTTTTTATTATGCTGCTTATTTTCTTTAGGAGGCTTTTGTAGTCTCATTTATCCCCCAAAGAGCTTGATCAGAAAGCAATAGACCTGTTCCCATGGGAGTTTCACTGCTGTTGCTGAGCCCTTCAGAACACCTGGGAGTACTGCAGGGACAGATGAGGCATCCAGGGCACACGGACCCATCACATCTGCATGGCAGCTTCTTGGCAGGGAATGTGTAACCAAGCAGCTCAGCAAATGAGCAGAGTTTCTTTTAGCTCTGGAGTCTGTGGCCAGGTGCATAAATTTGTTTCATTGCTTTTGACCTGGACTATAAGAAACTGTGATGCATATAAGGCATTGCTGATCATCAGTGCCAAAAAGGTTCTCCAGACACCAAAATTCTGCCCCTTGGGATTTGAATTATCCTTTATTCTGGCCTTGTGAGGGTTTTTTTGGTGTATCTTTTTTTGGTTGTTTGTTTGTTTTGTTTTATTGTTGTTGGGTTTTGTTGTTCTGTGGTTTTTTTTCCTTAGGGGAAACTTTTGAAGGCGAGTATTTGGAGTTGGTTTTGCAGTATCAGATCTGCAAAGTCAGTGATGGTATTTGGCTCCAAATGGCAGCACATGGGATGTGGTGACTCATTACAGCTGAGGGGAGGATCCAAATCCAGAGAAGCCTGGTTCACCCTTAACCACCTTTTTTTGGAGTGGATGTCACCATGGTATCACAACATTGGGGTGTAAACAGCACGGGATCTCCCAGCTGCTGTTCAGATGCAGGTGTCTTCTCCTTGTGTAACAAATGTGTGAAAAAATAACAAACTGAATAGGCTGAATTTCAAAAATCAGAGCCGTGGTTATCTCATGCTGACAGCCACTCTACTGCCAGTGGGTTGCCACAGCCTCGTGTTTGTAACCAGAAAACTTTCTGGAGTGCTGTGGTATTAATATAAATACATTCAGTAGCTGTTAATCTAAGATGTTAATCTAATCCAGCTTTATGTCTGTGTTATGTTTTTAAATAATGATGAGTCTGTGGTTGGCAGAACATACATTTTTCCTTTTACCCCATCTCTTACATAAGCTATGCAGTGACCAGCTTTTGCTTACAGCCCTTCAGGCATTTGATGGGTGTGTTTTGTTTGTCTTTTCTTTCCAGAATGGCTGATTTTAAGCTGTTATGGCTATTTATGCTTGCCTTGCAATTACTTTTTTTTTTTTCTAACATTCTTGTTACAGTTGAAGATTAGGTAAATGCAGAGAAGGGTATATGGAAATAACAAGTAAAACAGTGAAAGCAGGAAAAAGTAAGCATGACAGAACAAAAAAATAGCACTTCTTGTAAATATGTGTTATAGATAAACTCACAGCCTGATAATATTCCCTTTTCTGATAACCTTGTTATGCCTACTGTCCATTCACAAAAATTACTTATAATTAATGTACCTAACACTCCTTTCAGACTCTAATGAACCTGTCTGTCAGCCTCTCTTTGGACTTTCCTTCTCTATCAAAGGAAAATCACTGTCAAAACCTTGCAGAAGCACCAGTTCTAGATGTTCAGACTATCTGGTGAAGACCCTGCTCAGGCTTAGTACAGGCTAAAATTCCAGATAGATCTGGAACAAGGTAAGAACAAGATCTGTTCTCACCCAGGGTTTGAACTATCAGGTGTGCTTTTAGTGATGGCTGTTGACAGAGGTAGAGATGATATTCTGGCTGTTGAGCACTTTTACGTCTGGAAACCAAAGGATGTCTTCCATATGTGCTGCAGCTGCCTTTAAGGCTCAAGACCTTGCCCAGAGTTGTCAGAGTTAAGATTTGTGTTTAACTCCAATTTTTGTTAGAAACCAGTATAAAGTTCAACTGAGAGATTTTACAACGAGCTGTAATTTCAGTCTGCCTTGATGGGACAGCTAGAAAGTAAAGAAAATTCTTTATAAATTCTGCTTGTGGGCGTGGAGGTCCTCTGAGGGGTGTTTCTCCTGGAATTTCCGTGCTTCTTACCTCCAGGGGAAACATGACTCAAAGATGTGTTAGAGCATTAAAGTGTATGTTCATAATCTGGAGGCCTGATCAGCTTCTTGACCAAGCCTTCCTGAGCTGCTGTGGCCATTTGAGTTGTTCATCTGTTCTTCCTGTGCTGCTCCCTTCCTGCCCAGCCTCTGTCCCGGGTATGGAATAGAAATACTAATATTTCTTGGGAAGAATGGTGTGACATCTGCCCTCTGAGTCAGACTCTTTCCTCCTGGCCCTGTCTTTGCCAGCAAATGCCTTTGCAGGACGTAGTGCTACCTCTGGATGCAGCTCCCAGGGAAGAGGGTGTCAGCTCGCAATTACTGGCTGTGAGAAGTCACCACATTGCAGGGCGAGATGGTTGTGCTGTGACAGAGTAGGGAGGGGAATTTTGTCATTGCTTCATAGTCTGTGAGAACAGCAAGGTGACTTTCCTGTTTAAAAACTTCTCTGACATGCTGATTTTTCCCTTGCAGTACAAGCAGCCAGAGGTAGGGCTGAAGGGAAAGTTTTATGTTCAGTTCTTCCTCTCAAGGTTGTGAAGCAGTATAAGCACTTTCGGTTTTGAAATTATTCTGCAATTTCACCTCTCCCACCTTTCCTGAGATGTGAAAAGGTGTGTGGGACACACGTATTTCACAGAGCTGCTGCTGGGGGTCAGCTGTGCAAAGCAAGGGCAGCCTGGAGGGAGCTGCAGGTTGTCTGTGCTCCTGCTGGTGTCTGAGCAGTGATGGGTTTGGGCCTGAGGGTGGACCTCGAGGGCTGCTTTACAGTTAATTCACCCTGAGACTTTCTCCCATTTGGATCCCAGCTCCTCACCCATAAGATTTGGAGCCTTTTTTTCCCATGGAAGAGAGGTGTAGGGACGGCTGCCTTGCTGGCCTCTGGCTTGCTGACAGCTGTGGCAGGTTCACACATTGAACCTGCAATCCTGCAGGAGGATTCCATGGGATCTCATGTGCAATACCCGCTGCCTTCTGTTCACAAAGCAAGGGAGCAGCAGATCTGGTAATGGTAACAAGGAGTTTTGTGTCAGGCTGTGGCAGTCAGGGGATCATCTGGGTCTGTAAATGTCTGACCACCCCTCTAATGGGCTGCAGGAGGCCCATGGCTGAGCAGAAGGGTAACTGTTCCAGTAAAGGAAAACTGGGCTCTGAAAAGAATTACAGAAAGTAGAGGTGTAATGTTGATAGAGCTGAGGTCTCTTCTTCCCTCTGCGTGGCAGGAGACAGTGTGGAAAAACACTGTGCAGGCAGCTTGTGGTGTGCAGGCCTGGTGTGTGCTGGCTCTGTCCCAGGCAGGACGAGGGATGTGTGGGACTGGGAAACAGTGCCTGCCTTCAGGCCCTGCCTGGCTCTCCAGAGCCTGTGCTGGAGACGAGACATGGCACTAAACACAGAGGCCCCGAGCAAGATGTGTACGGTGAAAGGAGCTCCTGTTTGCAGGGAGGCTGGCAAGAGACCTTAAAGGGAGCTTGCCTACAGGAAAGGTCTCTGGATAGCAAGGCAATATGTTTATTAAACATGGAGAAGGGAAAAGAATGCAGCCCATACCTGAGAAAACACTGTCCCTTTGAGGAATAATTGCACCCCTAAGTGCCTGTGTATGCCCACAGGCTCTTTGCCTTTTCTCTGTGCTGCTTCCTATCGTGCAGGCACTCAAATGAATGCCAAGTTTTCTTTCAAACAGTTCCAGAATGTGTGGTAACTTTGATGGTAGGTCAGAAAAAGCTTGCTTTGACTTTTTTTATTACTTTGGTCTTGAGGAAACTCTTGCCTAGATCTGGAGGGTATTTGCATTCACGTATTTGATCTGTCTCTGAGGTAAAGTGATGAGAGGGATCATCCTATCCGAGCTGAGGGAATTATTGGTTATAATGCACAATCCTGATGCAGTGCAAAAACTAAAGTTTGAATAATAAATGCTGTTTTGGGTTTTGTTTTCCTTTTCTTTTTACAGGGGACTGTTGGCTCTTGGCAGCCATTGCTTCTCTCACCCTGAACGAAGAAATTCTGGCCCGTGTTGTTCCCAAAGACCAGAGCTTCCAGGATAAATATGCAGGAATTTTCCACTTCCAGGTATGTGGAAAACAACCTTTTTCCCTTAGTGCTGTTGGGCAGGAGCCAGTGTGGCTGGCTGTGTATGGAGGTGTGATGTTTAATGGCATTGCTTTGTGTGATGTCAAAGAGCCAGACAGAAAAAAGGAGACATCTAAAAAGGATGGTAGAAGGAACAAGGCCGTTAATCAAAGACCTGGGAGCAGGGGCTGCCTTTGTGGTCCTTCCTCCCTGAGCAGAGCCAGCTGAGTATGAACATCCCTGAACAGGGTGGGTGGAGCTGGCTGGGTCGGGGATTGCTTTTCCCCAGGGAAATCGATGTTCAAATATAAGCATCCTGGTGATGGGAGTGCACAGCATGGGGTGGTGATGGATGTCTGTGCTCTCTTTCCCTCAGTTCTGGCAGTACGGGGAATGGGTGGACGTGGTGGTGGACGACAGGCTGCCCACCAAGAACGGGGAGCTGCTCTTCGTGCACTCGGCCGAGGGCAGCGAGTTCTGGAGCGCGCTGCTGGAGAAGGCGTATGCCAAGTGAGTCGGGGCCAGGCTTCCCCCCACTGACATCCCTGCTTCCCCATAGCATCCCCAACTGCATGGATACTGTGCATTTAAAGTGTCAGTCTGCTTATTAGCCCTAGCAGTGTCTGGGGTGTCCCACAATGGCTCCTTTGGTAGAGCTCTGTTGAGAGATGCCTGAGACAAGGAGCCAAAAGATTGGATTTGCTGCTAGCCAAGAAAAGTAGCTCTTGCATCTCATGGCGAGGCTGTTCCTGGAGCAGCCTTCTGTCACCAGGCCTAGGAAGCCCCATTTCATGTGCTCTATGCGCCTCTGAGGGCTTGGCAGCTGTGCTTCAGTGCTCAAAGCACAACAGTCCATGTGCCCAGGTCTGTGTTCAATGCTCATATCTGAATCTCCAGTTTTGGGTTGGCCAGAGAGGAATTCTGTCTTCTAACTGTACTATTTTGAACTGACTTAAGAAATTCAGATCCGCTGAAAATCAGACCCATAACTGTTAAAGAGATTTAAGGACTGTGGAACTAGAGTTGCAAACTCAGACCCATAACTGTTAAAGAGATTTAAAGACTGGAACTAGAGATGCAAACTGTTCGGTCTTAATTTTTTTATATATATTATTTTTGCTTCAGATAGTGTTCATGATTCCTGTCATTGGTATGACTAAACCTGCATGGTGTATGCATGATTGTATAATGTTTTATGCTGGGCTTTCCGAGTAGAGAGGTCTAAGAAGCAAAGCTGAATGGAGGGGCACATTTATAGCTGCTGTAATGCTCCTGAAAGCAGAAGCGCTGTGACAGCTGGCACACTGAGTGCCTCTCCTGAAGGAAGAGGAGGACAGGGAGCCTGATGGTTGTGTGTGAGAAGAGGAGAACAGGGAGCCTGATGATTGTGTCTGTCTCCCATTGTGTGCAGGCTGAATGGATCATATGAGTCCCTCTCTGGTGGCACCACCACCGAAGGCTTTGAGGACTTCACTGGTGGCATTGCAGAGTGGTATGAGCTGCAGAAGCCACCCCCCAACCTCTTCAAAATCATTCAGAAGGCACTCCAGAAAGGCTCTCTCCTTGGCTGCTCCATTGATGTGAGTTAGCAGGTTTATTTCTGGGTTCCTGCTGTGCACACAGGCCGGGGGTGGACCTGTGCTGCACCTGCAAGAGCTGAACACAGGATGTCAGTCCCCTCTGCTTATGGTTCCCTGCTCTACCTTGTGCCTGAAGAATCTGACCCACAAATGTGACCCAGGCACATGCTCTTCATGGGGGTTAGGCTGAAACTGAACTTCATTAGTTCATGTAAAAGGCTCATTTCCGTCCCTTGTGCTTCTTTCATGAGACCTTCTGCTGTTTGGTAGGTTCATGGTAATGAATCACAGAGGGAACTTGCTAGGGGTCCCGATGGACATCTGTGTTCCTAAGAAAGCCTTAGCTTGGCAGCAGGATGGCACAGGCTGAGAGGGTTTGGACAGAGGGCTGCTGCTAATGGCTCCTGCAGTCACGTGCTCAGAGATGACAATGTCCATCCTTGCTGCAGCCTTTTTGTTGCACAAGTTGTACTTAAAATGTTCCCCAAAAATCTGGGCTTGGTTCATGAAGCAGAGAGGCTTGGACTGTTGCCAGACCTTTAAAAGGTTTTATGGGAAGACGCGTTGTCAGAAGCTGGACCCACATGGGAAAGAAAAGAGGAGCTTTGGCCCTGCCTTCAAGGATTCAGCATTGCTTTTAGCCTTACTGAAATGAGTCTAAGTATTGTTATTGTGGTAATCACCCTCCTCCCAAATGAGATTGCATCTTAGTTATATCTAATGGGAAGGTGAATTGTTTACAAAAACTCCATTCACAATCTAAATGTAAATGTTTCCTCCCATTTGTCAAGTTAAATCAGAGTCCCAGGAGAGGGAAGCTTCACGGCAGGAAAAATGCTTGGTTAATGTTAATTTGACTTCATGGTATTTTCAAGGCCTGTTTTACTTGTTTGCATTTAGATAAGAATCTGACATCTGGATTTTTGCCCCTGACTGATGTAAATCCCTTGGGTGGGTGGGGGGGAGGGTAAATATATTATGTTGTTGATAAGTGCTAGCACTTTCTGTAGCCTAAATTAATAGTTGCTGAGTTTATCCTTTGAAAAAAAACATTGTAAAATCTTCTCTTCTGTAAAAAAAACAGGGACACAGAGATTAAGCATTAAATGGAGAGTGCGCTGTGGGGCAGTAATAGGCTACGGACTGACAGCAGGAATCCTGCCTGCTCGATCCCATCCTCTCTGGTTGTTTAAGCTTCAAATATGCTCGTTTAGAGATCACACACTTCTGAAGTGGTGGAAAGACAATGCCACATGTTTCATAGGTGGTTAAACATTCACTGTCTGGCAAGAAGTGGCTTTTCTCTGTAGTGTTTAAAGGCCAGACTGCCCAAGTAGTGGCTGTGAAAAATTGAGAGGGAGATGTGCCTTCAGGTACGAATGGCATCCAAAGTTCAGCCTCTTCCCTTGCTGCCCTGCAGGGCAGATCCTAGGGTGGCAGGGCTGGGGAAAGGGAGGGTGCCCTCCCACCCTGCTGAAGGGGGTGCTTGATCCTGAACTGGACCTGTGTGGGAGCCCAGTGTAGCCTCAGGCCAGTCACTCCCTGTTTTCCTCCTGGTCCCTTGAGAATATGGAGTTTATCTGTGTATCCCCTTTGGAGATGCACAAGAGTGGCTGCACCACACCAAGCATTTTGGAGCCAGGAGGGAACTTGGCTGCAGTGCCAGGCTTTGTGTGCGCCCTGTAGTTCCAGCCCGCCACATGTGCTCCGTCCCCTCTCCCTGCTCTGTCACACTTGTTGCTTTTGTGCAGCAGCTGAACCAGTCCTGCAGCCTCCCAGCGAGATGAAAGCTCTGTTGGAGGGGGAAGCTTTGTTCTGTTGGATCCCCTGCCCATGGGAAGCTGCAATCGCTGATGTGCTTTGCTCCCCCAGATCACCAGTGCTGCAGAAACAGAAGCAGTCACCTCCCAGAAGCTGGTGAAGGGACACGCATACTCGGTCACCGGGGCAGAGGAGGTAGGTGTGCCACCCCGAGGTGCAGCAGGTTTTGTGTGTCACAACCACAAACCCACACAAACCCATCTTCAACACTGCAACTTCTTGTCACCCATTTTGCTGAACTGGGTTTTGAGTCTCTTCTCTCTGAAGGTGTGCTTAATTAGTTGATATGTTTTGAATAAACACAGATTTGCCTTCTTGGGTGTTTGACCAAAAAAACACCCTATTATTCCGTAAGCATGGCTATTTCCTACTGAGCAGGGCGCTGGGCAGCTCTGTGCAGAAGGCACGCTACCCTCTGCTGGTGACCAGGCCCTTCAGTGCAGTTCTGTACAGCAGGCCACACTTTTTTTCTTAGAAGCACAGCAAGAAGTGTCCTGAGCAAAGAAAAAAAAAATACATATATATATTATTGTCCCTGAAGTGCCTGCTGAACAGCACCTTTCAGCTGGTCTTGGTGTTCAAACACAAGGGGCCTGCCCAAGAGCAGATGACAAGTGAAGACAAGACAAAACAAAGAAAACAAAGGAAGCAGACCAGGGCATCCTTCCATGTGGGCAGTGGATTTTTGGTTAGTTCACTGATAATTGTTTCTGAAATAATTTTTGAAAGCTCGGAGTGAGGTGTAGAGAGCTGCTGACGTTCTGTGCTGGTTTGTGGGTGTGCATTTGGTCTTTCTTCTCACAGCAAAAGCAGGGAAGAGGGAGTTTGTTCACCTTGACTCGCAAGTAGACATGATTTAGCCAGGGTGTTCCTTTGGAGATCTGTGCAGACTCTGTAAGGATGGTTCATCTGGGGTGTCATCTCTGGACTCTGCTGCTGCTGCTCTGCAGCTTTCTTGGCTTCAGGCTCCAGAGGTGCCACCAGCTCCTGCCTCAAGTGAGTGCTGTGTGTTCCCCAGAAATAGTGGGTGCTCCCACTGAAGCTCTCACAGCTGTGCTTGGCCTGGCCTCTGTGTGTGCAGAGACAAGAAGAGGGGCTGAGGCTGCTGCTCTGTGGGGCATTGGTGTGGTCAGAGGGGTTGTGGCCAGTCTGAGTGTCCTGTCTGTTGTAACAGGCTCCTCTTATATATAAGCAGAGGGATAAAAAGGCATTTGAATGTGAAGAGACTGTTTATACTTAAGTGATTATTTTGAGAAATATCTCTCTACCCGCTTTTTGGCTTTTGTAGAGCAGTTTTGCATTCCCTTGGCTTGTAATCCTATCAAAGGTGATTTTTTTAGCAGCACAAATCACACATTTTGGTTTTCATGGGCTTTGATTTGTGCATTCTGTAAAACTTCTCTGGACAAGCCAGGCTATGTGAAGCTCATTCAGAACCAGCTGGACTTGCATCTTTTGGACCAGATGTGTGCATGTTGTCTTGCCTAGCACCAAGATACTTGCTCTGGCATGCTTTCAGTTCCTGTATAAGATGAAGGAAGGGGGGTAGTGCTGAGTCCCTGGTAACTCTCCATACACTTCTGATCCCATCAGGTGAACTTCCGAGGAACAGTGCAGAAGCTGATCAGAATCCGAAATCCCTGGGGAGAAGTAGAGTGGACTGGGAAATGGAATGACAAGTGAGTCTTACTTGTTGCCAGTAGCCCTTTACTGCAAGGATGCAGTCGTGTTTCTGGGCTTTTCTGTCTGTTCCCTACTGAAATTCCTCTGTAAGTTCTGTCTGGATGTGGTGTTCACATGGAACTGTTTCAGAGAGGAGCATCCCCTCACTGTCATCTCCCTCGTAGCCATCACAGTATGTGGTGCCTTTCATGCGATATCCAGCCTTTGTGTGAGATGCACTGATTTGGTTGGTGAATCCTAGAAAGCTCCCTGTAGTTTCTCCTAATTTAATAGCCTGGACTCAGTGGTGAGCTTCTAAAAACTCACTTTCTAAAAGGGCTTTAAAAATCCATTTCTGCTGTTAGCCATGAGAGCTGGAGTTTACTCACTTATGTGGCTGGGCAGTTTTTATTCTGACTCTCTCTGTCTCAGTCCAGGCATTAGCACTTTCTAAAAATAAAAGTGTTTCTCATCCTTACCTTGGATATTTGAGAAGTGAAGTATTTTATGTGCCAGGTGCATCTATTTTTAATTCTGCAGTGGTTTGAGAATTTTGGAACTGCTAAAAGTTAGATATTGTGCCAGAACAGCCACATTAGGGTTTCACCTTTCCCATGGGCTGTAGTTGATGTGGGGTTCTCTTCCAGCTGCCCAAACTGGAGTGGTGTTGACCCTGAGGTGCGGGAGCGACTGACCAGGAGACACGAAGACGGGGAATTTTGGTGAGTGTCACTGGGTTCCCATTCCAGCAGGAGGGAATGTTAGCTGCTCTGCTTTTATTCATGCAAAACAACCTCTCCCAGTTTGCTCTCCAAGATGAGTGTGCAAATTCACCCCAAAACCGTGTGCTAAATCACAGGGACAGGGAGGGAGGATGGACAAGGTGGAGGTATGGAAAACCCGTCCCTCCCGAGGAGACGTTGTCAGTGGCATTGCCTCCCACAGGATGGCGTTCAACGACTTCCTGAGGCATTACTCCCGCCTGGAGATCTGCAACCTGACTCCTGACACCCTGGCAAGTGACAGGTACAAAAAGTGGAGCCTGCTGAAGCTGGATGGGAACTGGAGGCGAGGAGCCACTGCAGGGGGCTGCAGGAATTACCCAAGTAAGAAAAACTGGAGAAACCTTTTACTTGTCCACTTGTACTTTCTTTGGGAACTTCCAGGAGATGGTTTGGGATGGCTTATGGGATATCTAGGACTAATCTCCAAAACGTGCAGGTGTCTGGGAAACGTGGCTCCTGATGAGGGTGCGTTGTGGTTGTGAAGGCTGGGGTGGGGCTGGGCGGGGCAGGGCATTGGTTTTCCCTTCTCACCGCTGATTTTGGCAGTCAGAGCCACATCCATCCTAGTGCCACATTTAAATATCACCACAGTTGCTGTCAAAGAAGCCTCTGAACAGTTTGCTTAAATCCACTCCCCAGACACTTTCTGGACGAATCCCCAGTATTTAATCAAGCTGGAGGAAGAAGATGAGGACCCCGATGATCCTGAGGGCGGCTGCACTTTCCTCATTGGGCTGATCCAAAAGCACCGTCGGAAGCAGAGGAAGATGGGGGAGGACATGCACACCATCGGCTTCGCGATTTATGAGGCAAGGAAGGCTGTTAGGAATGTGGGGGGAAAAGGGAAAACCATTCCCCCTAGAAATGGGATAGTTCCCATGCTGGGCTTTCCATCAAAACTCAGCTGGGTTGAGTTGGACAGCAGCTGCAGCAAGGAAGCTGTAAAGAAACAAAAAGCTGCATTATTGTCTTGCTTAGCTTCTGTCTCCTCTCCTGATGATGCAGAGGGGCAGGAGTGCAAAAGAGGAAATGGGGAGAAATAGTAGAGAAATTGAGCCTACAATAAAAATCATGGTGGGCTGCAGGGAGGAGACTGAGCAGGAAGCCTCAACCAGCCTGGCTGTGGCTGTGCCCAGGCTGCCCCAGGTGAGCCTCACCTGCCTCAGGGATGGAGCTGGGAGCTGAGCCAGCACTTGGCCTTGGGTGATGTGGGCTCAACACCCACCCTCCCCTCAAGCCAACTCTTTTTTTCTTTTGGTTGTGTTCTGTTTTTTGGGGTTTTTTTAAGAATGTGGATGTCCTTGCTAAGTAATGATGGAAAGAAGGTGGAGATGCCATTCAGCAAGCAAATAACTCTCTCCTTTTCTCCTTGCAGGTGCCCCCAGAGGTATGTGGCATGGGTTGGTGCTCGAGGTGCAGAGTTGGGGCTCAGTGGCTGGTGGGAAGAAGAGGTTTAGAGGATCCTGTCCTTCACTGCAGGACAACATAACTGCACAGAGTCTTCAGCTGGAGGCTGGATTCTGGAAGGGGCCTTGAGCTCATGTTGCATTTTCAGTGTCCCGGATTGGGATAAGAGTGATCAGTGTTGCAGAAACTCCCCAGAGCAGCTCTTCTGTGGCTCTTCTCCCAGCCCAGCTTCACACTTGCTCCCCCAGAGCACTGCTGCTTTTTCCAGGTTTACACAGAGTTCATGTTTGACTCATGAATAATATTCCAAGGAGGTGTTTATATTCATTTCCCTAAGCACCACCTCTTTTGGTTTCTCTCTATTTCTGCCTGCAGGCAGCTAATAGTACACCCTGGGGGTCACAGAGGGGTGGCAATGCAGCGATGCCTCTGAGCTGCTGCTCCTCAGAGGAAGGACTGAAGCTGAGCAAAACCCCTGGGTAACCCCATTACTGAGTTTGCTGTTCCTGTGAGGGTCTGTGTGAAGCAGCCAGGGCATCCTGTGGCTCCTGAGGCTGTGCTCAAACCAGTGGCTTTTATGTAAAGTATGGTTTCATCAGGAAAGGAAATAGTACTCTTGGTTAATCAAATTTCTTATATACTTTTTTAATGCCTTAGCAGTACTCTGTCACTCACCCTAGCAGTCCAAATATTTCATTTCCATAAGAAAACTTTCTTTCTACAGTCTCGTGACTCTTCTTTTCCCCAGAAGGTGGAATTTTACCTCCTACTATGCAGCAGGTCTGACAGGTTTTTAAAATTCTTTCTTGTTTTTTAAAAATCTGGGAGAACAGGAAGGAGGAGGTTTCTGAAAGATGCACATTCCTGAAGTTGGCTCCTAGAGCTGAAACAGCCCACCTGTAAGACCCTGCAAAAGGAGTCGGTTCTGGAAGATCAAAGAATTGCAGAACGGTTTGAGTTGGAAGGGACCTTAAAGATCACCCAGTTCCAACTCCCTGCCATGGGCAGGGACGCTTTTCACCAGATGTTACACTCCAAATATGATTTTATTTTGTTATTTTGTTTTGTTTTATTCTTGGAGCCCTCCATGAGCGGGTTCTGCTCTAAGGCAGCCTGATCTCAGAGGCAGAGCTGAGCTGCAGGTGGCACCAGCTCTGGGGACCAGAGGGACATGGCTCATGTGCCATCCATCTCCATTTAAAGATAAATGGTTGGTGCAAGAATGTGCCCAGTGTCTTCGGGCACCCATCATCATCTGCGAAAAATGAAGCATGTGACCTGAATGATTTATTGCACTGATCTGCAAAATACATTTGCAGCCACATCTCAGGAGTCCCACCTCCTTTCTCTTTCTCAGTTCTCTCAAACTGACATATTTTTCCTTTTCTTTTCCCCAGACATAGCTAACTGATATATCTATGATATTTTTAATTTGTAAATGTGAACACATGCAGACTGCAGTGAGGTTTTTTTCCCCCTTTCTTTGCTTTTCCTAAGTTTTCTGGCCAGACGAATATTCATCTGAGCAAAAACTTCTTCCTGACCAACAAAGCCCGGGAAAAATCCAATACCTTCATCAACCTCCGGGAGGTGCTGAACCGGTTCAAGCTCCCTGCAGGAGAATACATCATCGTGCCCTCCACCTTTGAACCCAACAAGAACGGGGACTTCTGCCTGAGAGTCTTCTCTGAAAAAAATGCAAACTCCACGTAGGTGCTTTCAGTGACCATATTACAGCTGTGGGCACATGGGGGCAGTTATTGTTATTATTGTTATTATTTTTATTGGGTTTGTTATCCCTATTACTATTTAATTAAAATTAAAAGACTTAGACATGTCACATCTTGAAGAGCAGCTGGGATAAAGCCTGAGGAAGGGGTGTAGTGCCTTTTGTACTGAGCTGCCCTGATTCAAAGCGAGCAAAAACCTTCCTCTGTCCTGTAATATTTTGCTGCATATTCCTGCAGCAGGGAGAACCCTGGGATGTTGTGTGAGGACACATCCAGCTTTTGATGGGCCCTTAGGAGCGCTTGGGCACCATCTCTAGGTCTGGTGCTCCCTCAGCACCTGAGGGACAGCATGAGACACATCAGAATACTTTAGGGCTCTCACATTTTTGCTGTTTTAGAGAAGAAATGACTAGACAAAGTTTGATTTGTACCCAAGAACCTTATCCTGTGCTAAGTAGGCAGTGACCCAAAGAGTTACGTGAGCACCAAAATCCTGTCTGTGGCTCTGCAGGACCTTGCACTGTTTGTACTGTCTTTTCAAACTCTTGTTGCCATAACTGGCAAAATACAGCTTTCACTGTGCTCTGCAGTGCCCCTAGCTGATTAATCCAGTAATTTTTGAATGCTCAGTGTTATTTCCATGTTTTGAAGTATCTCTCTTTAACTGAAGCTTGAAGGAAAAACATCATAAGCACTTGTTTTGATTGTAATATTGATTTCTTTCTCTTTCTAGGGTGATAGATGATGAAATTGAAGGCAATTTTGATGAGGTACATCAAATTAAATGTTTTAAATTGAGGTGATTTTGCTGTAAGGCAGGGTTGGAGTGCCTGTTCCTGTGCAGGCTGATGTTTTCTTTAGGCATTATCAAGAAATGTCCCACTTTGAGAAAATGGGAAAAGATCTTTCAATATCCATAGCTGGGTGTCAAGCAAATGTAAATATCATCAGGAATTTAATAGAAACAGATGTTGTCCTTTATCTGGAACTTGGACTTCCTAAGCAGAGGTACACTCTGAAGAGTTAACTGGAGCCACAGGGAATTCCCTCTGCTCTCCAGGAATCCAGAAGTGCAGCTTTCAGCAGCAGGGCTGTTTCTGCATGTAATGCTGTTTCCAGGAATAACTAGTGGCTCACCATATGTTTAGTCTTGCTGGAGCTTGGGATACTTTGCCTACTAATGCAGCCACCCCATCTGCAGTGGGTGTTTTCTCCAGCATTTACAATGCAAATATTTTGAGATGCCCCTGAAAATAAAACTGAATAAAATCATAGTAAAAACCACTTTGTAACTTCAACCTTGCCATTTGAATTTCTTACTAAGGGCAAGGAAATGCATTAAGTCTTTCTCAGGCAGAAACTTTCCCCCTTTTGACATTCCCTGTTTCTGTCTTTTAGACTGAGATCAGTGAAGATGACATCGAACCCAGCTTTAAAAAGCTTTTTGGGCAGCTGGCAGGAAGTGTGAGTGTTTTTTTTCTGGTAATACTTTACTGGCAGCGTGGGTGAGTGGGTAAGAGAGATGCCTCCCCCAGGACGGAGTTCAGTTCTTGTGCAGAGTCAGCTCTCAAGTGTGAGCACAGCTGTGCATCCCACAATCTGTGCAGTCACCCACAGCAGATTGGTGAGTGCTCCTGGTGAACCATCTCTGCTCCTTTCGAGCTGTGGGCTTGACTTTTATCTCTGCAGGGCCCAAACTGTCCCTGGGCAGAGCATATGGCTGGGCTGGGCCTTCTCCCCGGGCTGCTCTTGCCTCGGGCACACCTTGCTGCTGGGTGTGCTAATCTCTGGGAATTGCTGGTGCTCCTGGGAATGGGAGGTGGGGAAAGCTCCCCACTTGCTTCCATTCAAGAGAACTGAACTCGAAGGGTATTTGAAGTTGGACAAATTGCCCAAAGGAATCAGAGGCTGCAGATGGTGTCTGCAACTGATGGTGGAAAATTTGTTTTCCTCTTTTCCACAGGATGCAGAGATCTCCGCCTTCGAACTGCGCAGCATCTTGAATAAAATCCTGGCTAAACGTGAGTGCCTTCCTCCTCCAACAGCAGCTTCAGATGGCCACCAGCAGCTTTCCAGTGGCCATGGGAGCACAGAGGGCACCACTGCCCCGGGCAGGGCCACAGCCTGGCCTCTGCCCCAGACCTGCTGCTTGGTTCTCCATATGGCCACGACCGTGTGCTCTCTCTGCTGCTTCAGGGGGCTGCAGAAACGCTGGGGCTGTGCCAGCCCAGAAGGTGTTACACAGGATGTGTGCTTTGGCAGAGTACAGTCTTTTATCCCAGCATCTGCCACTGGGAATTGGCTGCCAGGAAGATGGATGGATTTGAATAATCCTTGATAATAATTAAGAGAGGTATTGCTGCTGTTTTAGTATTGAACCACCCAGGAGTGATTCAAGCAGTAGCCCAGCCAATGGTCTGGGGTGTCCCTAAGGAGGAGGAGAAACTTTGAAACTCCGAGCTTTTTTTTCTGTGAAGAGATTCCTAGCTTGGCTCCGCACTATTTTCCTTCCCATTAAACAGTGCTCAAGAAACAAGTGCTTGGAGAAATAAGTGTCTCTTTAATTTCCAAAGTGAACTTTTACCAGATGGTCAGGACTGTGGTGAATGTCTGTGTGCAGCAGCCAGTAATCAGCACTGGGGTGTTGCTGGCTACCAAGCTTGGTTTCATATTCAGCCTTTCATGAAGCCGCCTCCTGCTGACCTCCATAAGCTGGAAGTCCACACTGTCCACAGAAGTCCACTTTGCAGGCAGACAGAGCAGGAAAGCTTTTGTCTCTGTCTCTTGGTCCTGTAGCACAAACCAGACTACTCAGGCTGTTTGCTTGGGGACACATCCCAGCTCACTTGTGGCCAAAGCCTCTGTCAGCTCAAAGGACGGCACTGCTGGAAGCAAATAAAGGCTGGTTGGAGAGCTCATGAGCTGTTTGGGAAGGTGCTGTGGTACAGCATGCAGTGATAATGCTGTCTTTGCTCTTTCTTTACAGGCCAAGATATTAAATCTGATGGCTTTAGTATTGAGACGTGCAAAATAATGGTTGACCTGTTGGATGTATCCTTTAAAGCTCTTCCTAGATGGTGTTCCCCTTCCTGTGCTGAAACAGGCAAGCTGCCTTTGCTCCCTGGTGGGTCCATCCTGGTGTACTAATGGCTCCTGAGGTGGAGAAGGTGGCTTTACCCTGATTCCCCTGAAAAAGCCACGCCTTTTTAATGTTGTTTACACGTATGTTATCCCAGGCAATGGGAAAATCCATTATCAAACAAAGTCTGCTGGGAAGCTTTCCCATCTGTTGGGTGTCCTGGTTTATCTGGGGACAAAATGTTGTTTGTGCTGGGAAAAGGCACCTGGCTCTCAGCATGGTGAGGATGAACTTGGCTGTAGGGTTGTTTCACCTCTGTTATCTGGCTGGAGCTGGTAGGAGTGTCATGGGGACTTAACAAATGGAAAATGAAAGAAACAAATACAGTGTTTTGTTTTGACATGCCATACAGGAAGCAGAGAGTACTCAGGATTTTAGGAGCTTTTACTCCTAAGAATATAGGCAGAAGTGCAGGATGATCAGGTCTAAGAATAGTTGTGTTCAGCTTTTCTGTGCAGTGGGAGTTGAATTGCAGAGTTGGAAAAAGGGAAAATTACCAACACAAGATGATACTCTTCTATAATTTGGTGTAAAATACAGCAGTCCATAGGGACTCCTTGCCAGGTTTTGGGAGCAGTGCCATGACCAGGTTCTTTTGTTAGCTGTTTGCTCAAGAGCTGAAGGTCTCCAAATAGCAGGCTTGGCTGTGGCTTTTCCTGTTTATAATCCAGACCCAGGACTTGTGCTCCAGTAACTGCAGGTGTTGAACCCACTGTGCAGAACAAAATGGCATCATCCTGGCTCGTTTATACTTGTAGTTGAAAGACAGGCCGGAAGACAGGCCTGCAGTGTGGGTGCGGAAAGAGCTTGTGAACTGGTCATGATTTACATTAAAATGATCTTGAATGATTTAGAAAGAAACCTTGGACAACAGCTGTGTATTCAATGGGATCAGTCCTGGAAAGAGGATGAGTCCTTCACAGAGGACTTGAATCTCTTTCTTGTTTGCAATTTTTTTTAAGTCACAACTGCCCATGCAAGTAAACCCAGCAGAGGGAGAGGGAACCCCTTTTTCTTCCCTCTGAAGGAACTTCCTTAACTCAGAGAAGAATGATGGGAGTGGCAAACTGGGACTGAAGGAGTTCCACACCCTCTGGACAAAGATTCAGAAATACCAGGTAAGACAGGACCCCCTGGGGAGAACAATCACATGCAGAAGTGACTGTAGACTGATTTGTGCCATACAATGTGCACAGTCACCTTTCTCACAGCAGGGACTTCTGTGTCTGCAGTCCCCCAGGTTTGTCTTTATCTGTTTTGGTTTTTTTTTTTTTTTAATTTTATCTTTTAACAGTGTTAAAAAAACTTACTGTGTTAAAAAGAACTTACTACCATGTTAAAAAAACTTTTTAAAGCCACTTTTAGAAGAAATGGGTGTAAGTACTAAGTCCTTCAGACCAATGTTGCAAAGTGCTTTAAGTAATATGCAGGCTGCATTTCAGAATGTTTTGCTTCTGCCAGAAGCCAAACCATGCTCTGAATTACTGTCAAGGTTTCACCCTGGGGTTTGTGTCTTGCAGAAAATTTACAGAGAAATTGATGTGGATCGATCAGGTACCATGAACTCATATGAGATGAGGAGGGCACTGGAAGCAGCAGGTATTTACACTGATCTCTATAGGATTACCTCAGTTTCAAGCAGGGTTGAGAGATGCTCAGAGCCAAACAGTCCATCTTATCTTACTGAATTTTGGGCACAGTGGAGCCTTCCCCTCCTGCCACCGCGCACGATGAGGCATTTAATTTTGTACCTGTGTTTACTCCTTGGAAATCTTTGGAGTCTTTTAAATCCTTGTCATTGTATTTTCAGGCTTCAAACTGAACTGCCAGTTGCATCAGATCATCGTGGCTCGTTTTGCTGATGAGGATCTCATCGTGGACTTTGATAACTTTGTGCGGTGTTTGATTCGGCTCGAAACCTTGTTCAGTGAGTATATTTAGTAACCAGACTTGTGATCCCAGCAGAACTGTCCAGAAGCCCAGGATAAGGTATTCAGACAAATTCAAACCTGAGATATTAAATCTGGCTTGTCCTAGATCCAGGAATCAGTCTTTTAGGCCAGGCTGCTGAACCACAGCCAGTCTTCCCTGCAAACAATTCTACATTGACTAAAAAATACTAGACAACAGTTAGAAAGGTTCAGTCTTGCTCCTGCACAATGACTTCAGAGTGGCCCTTTCTGATTTGGGGTGTAGGCCATTGTCAAATTTTAGATTCTGGGACTAAATTCCTTATTGATCCTGAAGCACAAGGAAAAGGAAGACTTTCAAAATAGTTTCTGTATTTACCCTTGTCTGTGATCTCTCTCCCACCACAGAAATGTTTAGAAAACTGGATACTGAGAAAAGTGGGACAATAGAATTGGACCTTGTTAATGTAAGTTCATGTAGCTCTAAAACATTTGTTTTCAGTTTTGGGGAGAATAATGGGGGCTGGGGGAAATGTAGAGTCTGTCGTGCTCCATTCTGACTGAGGATGGCTGGTTATAAGTACTCACATTTGTGCTGGATTTATCTACCTTGCATATTTATAAGCAGCCTTAGAAAGGTTACCTTTTAAAAATGTACCTACATCACAAGATATTTTCTAACAGCCAAGATCACTTGCACCAGAAGCCTTTTATCCCTTTGTTGGCAGTAATTTTGGATTCTTCCCTGCTTTTTCTGTCAATAGAGCAAATTGCAGGTGCATTGTATAGGCAAGACTGATGGTCTTGCTCCTGTCTCCTCCTTTCTGTGCCCTGTAGAAAGGACTAAGTTTGGAGACAAGTACCCTCCTCCATGTGCTTGACTTAAAGCTTATTACTGAACAGAACTTATTTCTGAACCTAAGAATCCCAAAACTCTGATTTAAATAAGATATTAATTTTAATCAGTCAGGAAAGATCCTAAAATTACTTCTGTAACAACAGGCTGACTGTATGCTAGAAACAGGACTATGAATGCTTGGTCTCTTTACTAAATTTAACCTTGCTTTCCTCTCTCTCTTGCTACAGTGGCTGTGCCTTACTGTCATCTGAGCCACTGGCATCAGCTTGAGACCTCGACAAGGGCATGATTAGGTGAAGATAATCAAGCTACATACAAGTAATATCCAAACATGAATATGCCTTAACTTACACACAGCAAGCAGGTAGTGCATACAATTGCAAGAAGAAAAGCATTCTACTTCCACAGAAGAACCTACAACCTCATTTTTATGGGTCTGATAGTCTGTGCTTACTATCATATAGCCTCTGGACAAAGGCTTTAATTTAGTATCAATCCTCAGTGCAAGTTTTGAAAATACTGCTTTACTAATATCCTTGTGGTTAAGGCATTTTACAGGACTTCAGGAAGAAAATCTCATTATAGCTTGACAATCTGGTTTTGAAAAGTGCTTTTTGAACGAGATCCTGCACTTTTGAAAAGAGGAAAGAGATAGTGTTGCATATCTAAACACCTGTACTCAGAGATAGGGGTTCATTGTATGCTTTGTGTCAAGCCCCAGCACTATTCTAGTTAAATATTCTTTAAAGAATCTGAACAGCAACTATATCTTTGACCAAAGTGAGCATTAATGTGCCTGGAGCAGGAGGCTGCTGGCAACAAGATTCTTCCAAGAGAAAGCCCATACTTTCAGGTAGAAACTTGAGTTCCTGTATCTTATTTATCTTCCTTTGAAATACAAGAAAATATTTAAATAAAAAAATAATAAAAAAAGAAGTAGAAATAAAGTTTGCCAGACTTATTTCTGCTGAAAATAAGCACTTTTTTGTTGGTTTTGTTAGATAGATTATCACAGTGCACATGCACAGCTTTTGCTTTCAGGAATAGAAGCTGCTGCCTTTTCAATAGGGAAAACCAGCATGCTGGAGCTGATTGTGGATGTGTGGCAGTTAATGGAATGTTAGATAAGCTGATACTTTAAAAGATTAATGCTTGAACAGCTAAAGGTTTCTAAGATAGATAATTGATACTTTTATACCCCACCCCCAGCCTGTTGAAATCAGAGGCTGTGATCATGAGCCAATTGCTGCTGTCTTTACTTTTCCCACCTGAGGAACTGAGTACTCCTTACAAAACTATTTCTTCTTCATGGGCTTCTTCTACTTTTCAGAAAGTAGGACTTACCTAGTAGGAAAACATGAGCCTGCAGGGTGAAGTACTTTCTAAATACCCTTAAGGAATTATTTGCTCCTCTGTTAAATACTGTTCAATATCAAATTATTGCCAAATAGAGAGATAGAAAGGATAGCTCTATAGGAAAGGCTTTATTTGGAAAATACTTGCACCAAGTTGTTTTTTTTGTTTATGTCCCTTAGCTTTTAAGGTTAACAGAGATCAACAATTAACAGATTCAGCTCAATTTTAAATTAAGAACTTGAATGGAAGGGGGAGGGGCTCAGTTAAACACAAAGTAGCTGAAAGTTAGTATCATGTAGAACAGCAGTGTGTCTTCCAGGTAACATTTCTAATAAATATCACTATTAAAACACACAGAGTTAACGCTTAAGAGGAGACAAAAGTTTAATGGTGGAGTAAACAAGTGGAATAAAAACAAGTAGGTTGTGAAGGACTACAGAAAGTTTCTACACTTAGTCTTCAAAGTAAAAAATACAATAAATACATGAGAATCTTTGTAAAATCTAAAACTACATTTCTGTTACAGCACATGATATTTTGAATACACAGTTTCTAAGATGCTACAGCTTTTTTAAAAGTTATTGCTTAATGGATTGGTCATGTGGTTGTCACTCTTCAGATGCACTTCAGTTTTTTTAGCTTCTTTTAACAAACATTCTGCTTCTAGCAATAAGCAATTGGGTGCTGTGCACATACTTCAATTTCTCCCATCTGGAAAAAGCCTCGGGATAAATTCGGACAAAGCCAAGTTGTCTGTTTCATGATGATTCCTTCAATGGCAAATTCAAAAGGTCCTTGTATTTAATGCAGAAAAAAAGTGAAACTCTCTTCTGCCATGTTTGAAGAAATCCAAGTGGGTACTTGAACATAATGGCTTGATTTGACCAAAGGCAGCAGAATTTCATTGGCTTGTAAGCATTATTTCATCTTGTACAATGCCCTCATCCATTTGCTAATGCATCAATCCTTCATTTGTTTTCAAAGCACATTTTTCATAGCTTTCAAATTACATTGTCATTGAAATAAGTCTCATGATATTGGAACCAACACAAAATGGACTTCTTTTTTCTGTAAGTTATCCATGATTAGTACTTCAAGAATCTGGCTTCTGTGCTATTTCATGCCAAGCTTCTTTGTCTAGGTTTAATCCTCGGATACAGCTGAGGGTAAAACAGAAATGAGGTTTAAAATTTTAGTACTTTAAAAGGTTACTTTTTAAAAAGAAAAAACAAAGGAACAAAAACCCCTTTCTTTGGTGCTACAATTCTAATGTAATCCACGGTAGCAAAAGCGTGGTTATAAACAACACCCAGGGCACTGACAAATATGAATTTAGCAGTCTTAGGAAAGCTTAAAAAAATACCAGCCATGTCAGTACAAAAGGAAGGTATTGAACAGCACATAATTGAGTACTTTCACAGCTCTGCCCAGATGGGTGGGCCAGGAAAAGCACGTGGCTTTGTAAGTCAAGAGAGCTCTGTGTTCAGTGAACTGTAGGATTGTTCCCTGTTTTAGAAATGGGACCAGAGAGGTATTAAAGTTTGGTTTGCTTTCTCTCACCTATCAGCTTTTATGGCAGTACAGCTCTGGGCAAGCTGCAAACATTGTCTGCAGAAGCACCATGGAAGTGGAAGGGCTGTGTAGAGAGTAGAGGGTGGGTGGCCAGGCCCATGAAGGACCTGCCCAGCAGGAAATCGGTCTCTGCCAGCCTGAGGCCCCTGGGGCTTGTGCTGCTCACACATCATGGCCACACACACAGGGGTGCAGGGGACAACTGACAGACACAGCCTGGGACAGCACACAGCAGGGACAAGATGCCTGGGAAGCTGTTGGCTCCCACTTGGAAGGGCTTAGGGAACTGCTGCTGTTCTGAAAGCCTGGCCACTGGCATACGAGTATAATAGGAGGATACACTGCACACAGTTAGGAGAGGTGAACCCTCTGTGCTCTAAATGGCAGTGCTTGTCTATATCACAGCTCCTCCCATCTAAAGCTCTCCTTAAAGCTGCTCCCTTCTCTCTTTAACCAGACTCTGGCTTTCTTCTTTTCTCAGCGACTAAGACAAGGCCAACCACAAGGTCTGGCTCAGCCTGCTGTGATTTCAGCATTCTTAGAGATGAAGTCTGTCAGTTACAGTATCATAACAGTGTTCAAAAGACTCCTTTTGACAGTATTATCTTATTAGCTTAGGGAGCTAGGGAGTCACTAAGAAGGGTAGAGCACTGATACAGATAATGTAATCCTTGTTTTTATTCAGTACACCTGACTGAAAAAGGATAAAGCAGCTATGATAAAATAACAATATGTTAATCTACCAAAAGTTTTCCTCTTTGGTGAACATCATAAATCTAACAGATCAGAATTCAGCTGCTATGTTAAGAGGCCAGATATTGCTTTGGAGAATAATCACAGGATATTTCAGGCAGCACTAGAACAACGGAACAGACACCTGAGTGTCACAGTTAATAAACAGTGTGTGCTTTCCCTCAAAGACTCTGTTGGGATTGTGTTGTGCTTACAAGAGGAACTTTTGATCCCCAGTTTAAGCTGTGCTACCTTGTGCTTTTTTTTTTCCTCCTAGAAGCACAAATGTTCCTTGTGCTCTTACACACCTGTGCTCAGGCTCAAAGCACAAGCTTATGAACAAGCACTACATGCAGATTTCACCCCAGAGCAGGCAAAAAAATCAAAAAGCTGCCATTTTAACCTTACTGTACAGGGCTGATGGTTGCTCTCAATTTAGAAATGTTTACTTTAGAGAGGAAAAAAATGGAGCAGGAGTACTATGTTAGGGAGGATTTTACAGTATGTGGTGTGTAGGCCTGACCCAGAAACGATACAGACATGAAAACTGATTTTGCGTTAGACAGAGTCACCCTGCAAAATCCAACCAGTTTAAGAGTAAGGATTATTTTCATGAGAAAGGAGTTTCAGCCTCTTTCAAGCATCATACATCAATCAGCTAAAATTCACAGTGGTTAATCTTGGAGAACCTCTTATCTCCAGCACGAGGGCAACTAGAATTGTAGAAAAAAGCTTAATGGAATTTTTAGATTTGTCCATCTGCCATCACCTTCTAGCAACTCAGCTATGAGGAGTACTACAGGGACATAACTGAAAGTACCTTATTTGTACACAGTTGTTTTTAATAAAAGGCAATACAAAAGGTGATGAGAGAAAGAGAGGTCATTCATTTAAGGCCTCAGACATATGGTTAAATGTTACTTAAAAAGCAGAGGAGAAAACAAAGATCTGCATTACTGAGCAACGTAACTGTTTTCCAACACTAGGAAAAAGGATAACCTAGATTTTTGCAGTGTTTACCTCCTTGGATCAAAAGTTGCCCTGTGTACACGGGGAAGGACTCATGACTCACTCTTCATGCAAGTTTCAGTTCTGAAGGCCCTTTGTGCCAGTACATCACTTTTTTGAAACAGGGAAAAGTAGTTTTGTTCTCAAACAACCATAGAATATCCTGATTTAGAAGGGACCCCTCAAGGAAGCACCGAGCCCAACTCCTGGCCCTACACTGGACAGCCCCAAAATCACCCCATGTGCCTGAGAACATGCCCAGGAAAATCTTATTCACACGTTATGTTTGGATAAAAGGGGGGTGTTTTTTCTCTAAGATGGCAGGACAAGGTTGGTACTAGGGCCTGCTGTGTATAGCAGGGTGGTGATACAGCTGTTCTTTTGTGCACCCATTAATCTGTGTTAAGTACCTTAAACAGAGGGTGTTAACCCACTCTACCAAGGTATTCAACTCCCTACATGAAGATGGACAATGTCAACTCCTCCCTCTTGACTCTTCAAGCTTCACCTCGATTCAAGAGGCCCAGTGCTGTGTGCACTCCACATCTGGGGCAGGGTTTGGTGGCTCTGGGAGCAGCCAGGACTCACCCCTAGCAGGTTTCGGGGCACGTAGCCCTCCTTGTCGTTGAGCCGCGCCCACCACCACTCGATCTCCTCCTCGTCCTCCCGCCGCAGGATCGTCATGCAGTCACCTTCCTTCATGGACAGCTCGTCATCGTTCTGAGCCTCGTAATCCCACAGCCCATAAATCACTCCTTTGTTCATGATCCCCATCTTCTCCTGCACTCCTGCAACATTGAAAACACAGAGCAGCTCGAGTGAAAAGAAAATAAACAAATAGAAAGGACAACAGGAGGGAAGACTCCTTCATTCTTACTGGGAAAAAAAAACCCAAAACTCCCACCTACTTGGCATCTTATTGCCTACTCAGAGTTGGTAGTGGAAGAAGGGCTTTGTGAAGTTACTTACAGCAGAGAGATTCCTTCCTTAAACATGCTCAAAAATACAAGGCAAATAGGGAGAGCAGCTCTGATTGATAAAAGGTTATATTTTTGTGGTCACGCTTTTTTTTTTTCATCACTTAAGCAAAGAGCAAGAAACACTGTCTGTACTCTTAGTTTAATAGTAATCTCTTTCTATCACAGGCAGATAAGCAATACCTGCTTGGATTTACACCATTGTCATTTTAATGCTTGTGGTGTCATCTGCCACCTGGGTCACTTTATTTCAGAACTTTAAAGCAAATTGCAACTCACACCTGTACCTGAGAGATTTGCCTGCTAGCCTGCAGCTGCTTTTGGTTTTCTCAGCACTTCTTAATTTCTAACACTATTTCAATTTTTTTTCTTGTTTTAAACACTGCCTTCAGAAACACAACTCTGTTAAATTATTTCTGGACCAAGGCGTTTTGGAGTACACACATGCATCCTGCAGGGTTATTCAGAACTTGCTCATTTTACAGCTGTAGCCAGAGATGATACTCTTCTTTCTGTACACATTCCTCAGCCTATAAGCAGAAAACTGGAAAATGTATCTTAGTCTGTACACCAGCTGATTTTCTCTTAGGTAATTATTTAAAAATACTGAATGCCACTGTTGTGGGTTTTTTTTTTGTTTTTTTTTTTTTATTTTGATATTTTCAGGAGCAGAGATTACACAGCACACTATCACAAAACCTGTTCTTTCCCTTTTCATCACATACCTATTACCACCTACATCTACTAAAGGAAGCATCTGCTCAAATCAAGTTCTTTACTTCTGCACACCAGCTCAGCACATAACATTAAATTACTTCCAGTGCTTGCTAAGAGACTCTCTTATGTCTGCTCAGAGAAACTCTTCCCTTGCTTTGCATTTGGTATAATTAGAGGTTTGGCCAAAGCTGTGCTGAAGGAGAGATTGAGCACCAAGCATCAAAGTAGACAAAGAAGATTAAAACAATGCATATGGTGTCCTAAAGGGGTGTTAATAGTCACACCAGGGTTGTGGGGCAAACACAGCCAGCACAGGCATTACATTTAGGAAAGTGAAAATTTCCATACTTCAGCAGCCTCAGATCTGTCACTTAATCAATGCTATGGGATGATTGGTTTCATTTAAACCTACCTGTACCTCTTACTGGTTATTGGACATCATTTGCAACAAAAAAGATCAGGTGACTCATTGAATTACACCAGGATTTATTAGCCTGATAATGAGTTTAGAGGGCCAGGTTTTAGTGCAGTTCTGGAAACAGATACACATTCCCAAAATTCTTTAACAGAAGCAGTTTTCGGAAGGGAATAATTTCTTACAGTAACTACAGGCAACCAGAACCAGTCTTAGCAATATGATTAATTTCTGATGGAACAATATGGAACTTCAATATATAAAGAGATAGTTTCAGCGGTTTCAATCTGGAAAAACTGGCAATAAGCCAAAGGACCCTTTACAATCCTTTCAGGACCCATCAAAATTATCTCAAAACAAAAAGATGCTAAACTCAACAAAAAACAGAGTATCAAGTGAAATCCCCAGATGGCAGGTCATAAAAAAACCCACAAACAAAAAGAATCTATTTCTTCATGCTGTATATAATGAGACCATGGACCTCCTTTCCACAAGATCTCATGGGCAGTTTACCTGAATTTAAGAATTAGACAAATTCCTGAAAGAAATCCCTCAAGAGCTGTTCAACACAAATATACAATCACCTAATCCACATTTGAGTTAAAACCAGTTTAAAATATTTGACAAGTATTTTTTATCTAGTCCTACAATCTTCCTTGGGTATTCGGTGTTGATGACCTCCCTTGGAGTCTGGATAACAAAACCAAATGGAATTTTGCTTAGCCTACCAATTTTGATGCCAGTTATAAAGGCTTCCTCCCTTTGTAGGGAAAACTATATATCTGGCACCAAAGACACAATTTTCAAGCTTAGTGAGGACAGCTGGACAGACTGTTTTGAAATCTCCTGGCTGAGCAGCTTAGAGAAACTCGGCTCCTGCCTGTGCCACAAAAGCTGTAAGGCAGTTTTACAGCTTTTTCTGCTGTGTTACATTGCTGTTACCCTAACCTCTTGCAGAGAGATGACACACCAGATGGTACGTGCATAGAGGACATGAGCTACATACAAAACAGAGAAACGTAATTTAAAACCTCATTACACACAAAACATACAGTAAAGTAATGTAAAACCTCATTGACTAGTATTCATCACACCCTAGGGGGAATTTGTTTTCTCCATTCAAAGATAGTATCTCTGTAGCCTTACTATTTGAATAAAATCTGAATTTAATATGGGATTTCTTTTTGAATGCAGGTGAAGAAAAAAGTCAGGAAGGTAAAGTCAAATTCAACGCTTACTAACATCCATCAAGGCAGGAATTTAGCAATACCTTTTCTGGTTCTAAGGTGCACGTTAGGAAATACTCCTCATTTCAAGACACCAGGTAACAGCCATGAACTTCCCACTGATGTATCCATACCACTTTTGTTTTCATGTAAAAGTAGTTCTGATGTGGCAAGATCCACTTAATTGGTGTCTCTGTCAATGCACATGCTTCACTCAAACCTTTTAATGTAAGGAAGCCTTTCATTACTCAGATCTCTTCCAAAGGGTGAATATCACAAAGTTAATCTCGATGGAACTCATTCTGTGACAGGAAGCTGGCAAAAACCTCTTTCCAAGAGGAACTGGTGGCACAGGCACCTGAGTGTGCAACTCAGCCCTCCTCATGCACAAATAGCCAGTGGTAGCAGGGGAGCCCCTGGCACACTCCAGGCCTCAGGGGTGCCACTCACCATACAGGAACTGGGAGCACTGCGTGTAGCCTTCCTCCATCTCCTCGCACTTGTCTGCGGCCGTCTGCATGTCGCTGTAGGTCATGGCAAACACAGCTGCCCCCGACTCCACCAGGAACTTGCACACCTGCACGTTATTGCAGGATGCTGCACAGTGCAGAGGGGTCCTGCAAGGCAAGGACAAGAGGATGGCACTTCACTCCCACTGCTCACAGAGAGCCCACACAGCCCTGGGAGCAAACGGCACCCGTGCCTGCAGGACCTTGGCAATCAGCCCTGCCCTGCTCCCCAGCACAGCACTCAACCCAGCGTGTCTAGAGCAATCACTCGTCACAGGTAACAGGAGCTGCTGAGAGCTGCTTGAGCCCTAAAGCTAAGTTTCCATACAGATCTCCAGTTATTCTACCTTCCTATAATCTATTAACATTTTAGGAACATTAAGGCACTAAAAATTAAAAAATTAATCAATATTAAAAACCCACTCAGAAATCTTCATGACATTATGCCTCTTACAATCTAGATAATGACTTCAAGATTTGACTTCGTGACAAGTGCACATAACTGTGATAACCCCTCAGGCTGAGAAGCACAAGCATCTTTATTCAGTTGTAGGCCTCAAGCACTTCTGTTATAGGCAGAAATAACAGTAAAATCACTACTCCCTGCACCAGCCTTCCATAAATAATCTCCCTGGTGATTTGTAACAATTACCAGCTGCAAGCCTTGTTTGAAGGTTATGGTTTTCCACTTTGTTTTGGTTTCAAATGCCTGATTATTGGACAAAGAACTGGGGAGAGCCTGCAGGGCTAGATAACTTACCAGAGCACAGGTAAGTCACAGGTTCTCACAGAGGATACTAGGAATTTCAGCATAAGGCTCATTACAAGCTCTCTTCAATATCTCAAAGAAACAGAGCAATTTCCTGACAACTGTGCCCACCCCGACAATGCTTTTTCATCCAGGGAATATTGCTATAATTGCCTTATTTTCCCATATGATGTCCCACACAGAACTGCTGTTGCTGTATTTTGGAAAGCAAACTCAATGCCAGCTCCACAGGAGCAAAGCAAGGGACATTCTGAGGGACATGCAGCAGCTCCCAAGTCCTGACTCTTGTGGAGAACATCCCTAAGGATGAAACCTTTAATGAAACCCTTACCATCCATCGCTGTCTGCAGCATTCACGTTCACCCCAAACTGCACCAGGAACTTCACGATTTCCGTGTGCCCGGCACACACGGCGTTGTGCAGAGCAGTAATTCCTTCATCATTGGGCATGCTAGGATCTTCCACCTGGCCAGCCAAAAATGAATAATCACATTCAGGTGAAACTCTGTGGAGCAAATGCCTCTTCTCATACAAAAATCAGTTGTCCTACTCTGAAATATGAATTTGTGATGTATTTCTAGGAAGGACATGAGCAAAAAGACTACAACCACTACCAATTTTGCACCCAAATTCAGATTTAAGCTCTCCCTTTAACTGTGGTCCAGAGAAACAGGATCTTTATAACTTACTAAAAGTACTTTTAACAAATTTCTGATATAAATCTATTTAACTCTGAGCAATGTTCACACGGATTTTGCCTATCAAATTATCTGATAACATGCCAGACAGGGAATGAAACACTACATAATAAATGAGAAAGAGGTGTCCTGCAAATTTATAGTCTTGATGCTAAAAATTCACTGTGGATTTAACACACTTAAAATCAGCCTCCAAGTATGATCACTTAGAATGTGTTAGGATTTATCTCCTCAAGAACAGATCTAGGTTCTGCTCCGGTCCAGAAAAGCTCTGATTTCCCAGTTTCAACCAGGACTGAAATTCCTTGTCTTAAAAATTAGCATTTTTACCTCATAAATTATTCTCTGCACAAGGTCAAACTCCCCCTCCAAAGATGAATCCAGAAGCAATGCCAAGGGATTGAATTTCACTCTCATTCCATGCCCAATCCTTTCGGAGCCAGTCTTACGCAAGTTTGTCCTCTTCCCCTGTGAAAAGGTAACACAAGTTACAGGCATTTTTTCCTGGAATGAAAATGAATGCAAAACTGCTTATTTGGGAATGACAGCAGAAATGATACTAGAAAAGTGTTTAATAGGAAATTCACAGTATTTTTTACCAGTCCCCAAACACACTATGAATATATTAGGTTAAGCATGTTATGAAAGGTCTCTGCCTTTATCTCTGGACATTATACAACTCTCATACACAGGTTACCTTGATCAAACATCAACACAAAGTAGGGAAACTACAAAAGATCAGGAAAAGATGGCATTTTTTCTTGTTTGGACAATTTTACCACTAACTCTCTTAGCTGTTAGACAAACCAAGCAGTGCACTCCACAAAGTGCACTACTTTAAGTCCTGATGCAAGGTTCATAACATCTCTAAGTATAGCAGAGGTTAGCAGGAGCAAACAGTGATGGAAAATGGTTTTGAAAAAATATAGAACCAAGTGTAGAATTGCTTTAGATGCTCCCATTGATACTGGAAACCAAGTATTTCTATAGCTGAGTTTGTACCCATTCCTTTAGGGAACACGCTCACATGAGCTCAGCGCTTGCCCAGCTGCCTGGGCAGCAGCAATAAGACTATTCACGAGGGTATGTAAATTTCTGACAGATGTCCAGGCAAAGATGAATAGAACTGACTCATATTCTGCAAGAATAGGCATGTGGAGATAAGATATATAAGTAGAGATTCCCAATGAAATACTCTTCTGCCTGTAGATTTGTACGTAATATCAAAAGTAGGGGATTTTTAAGAGTGAGCCTGGCAGAACAGATTTAAATATAAAATCAAGAAGTTGGGCTGGTTTTCTCTCATAATTGCAGAATTATTACAAAACCAAGCAGAAATGAGTTCTCACAATTCAGGAAATCCTACTACTCAAGTTTCCTTGTAAAAGGGGAGAAAGAACAAAATCTTTAAAGTATGACACAGAAAATGTCTACACCATGCACAAATTACAAGGTTAAAAAGCACATTTAAACCTTTTAACTCCTCTGCACTGAAGTATTAGAGGAAAAAACACTTTCACATATCAGGTTATCAAAACTCATCAAAACTCTACTCTTGATAGGTTTTTGAAGAAAGTCTTTGAGAAACCAAAAACATTATGCATTTTTGTTCTACAACAGTGAGATATCATACTAAACACAGATACAAACTTGCAAAATAAAATGGTAAAAATGCTGCCTCCTCCCAGCCCAGAGACTCCATATTGATGCAACTTGAGAGTAGATTGATGTTATATCAGATTTCAAAGAAACTCAGGAAATATTCAGTAGAAGTACAAACAGTTGATGTCTACAAATGAGTTTTTAAAGCAGAAACTAAAGAAGTCTTTTCCTCCGTATTTTTCAAGCAAGGTATTTTCAGATAAACAACTGCAATCCAGGATTAAGAAAATTAGTCCCCAGCTTATATTAGCAATAGTGGGAAATGCTTGTGAAATCTGTATCTGTACCTAAGGGAAAAATAATAGATTTTCTTTTTCTTAAAAAGGAAGTAAAATCTGTGTGTAGGTAGATTTCTATAAGGAATGTTCTTTACAGCCCTATAGAGTTTTACTATTTGTGTATTCTATTTGAAACTTTTCATCATGTCATTAATTCTAGGGACAAGAGAAACATTTTATTACTGTTATGCATCAGAGCATCACACAACTAGAACAGATACCCACAGAGAGACTTCTAGACTGTGTGACTGTTCTCCCACATCTGCCTGAGCTCTGGAATACAATGCACAGGGTTTATGGCAGCACTCGAGATGACTTATTGACAGGGCACCCCAGCTGTAAGCTAATACTTACAGGAGGCAAGGAAAACTGTCCAGTAACTTCAGGAGGCCTCATACTGAACGAGTCCTCTCCCAAACTCTCTGGTTCCCCTGATGGATAGGGAGGTGGCGGGTATGGAGGATACTCTTCCATGTACACCTCCAGTGGCAATGGAGCTTCTAAGTTTGGTTCTTCTGGTTTGGGCTGCGTGAGCTCATCGCTGTCTGATACAGCTTCAGGTACAGTGTCCAAAGGCACGGGGGGAAGAGCAGCTTCACTCTGCTCTGCTGCGGTGCTTTCTGCCTCCTCAGCAATAGCTGGCTCCGGCATAGAAGCAGCTGTTTCTTTTTCTGGTTCTGTGCTTAGATAAGGATTTGGGATTTCCACTGGGCTTTCAGGAGCGGCAGCTGATGCCGTCTGTTTGGATGGATGGGATGGAGCTGAGATAGTCTCCATTGCAGCCAGAGTGGTCCTCTGATACAACAGCTTCTGAATGTTGGGACCGTTAGGGCCCTCTGGCTCAGTGATGGAGCTGCGTTTCTTCAGCGGCCGGGGCGCGTTGGACAGCTTCTTGCGCAGCGCCTCCAGGTCCGCGTCGCTCTGGTTGCGGTAGGGGTTGGATAAGAAGGGCAGCAGCTTGGTGGGGCTCAGGGGACGGGGTATCCGCTCCGGTTCGTGGTTCTCGTGAGCAGAGGCTGCTGTTTCCATCTCAGGCTCTGGACTGCCTGGCTTGCCCGGCAGGTTGGAGTAGATGTTCTCTGTCTGCGGCAGTTGATTCTGTACCCCAGCTCCTGCCATCACGGGCTTGCCATACACTGTGGAGCAGTTCAGAAGGAGGGTGGGGGGAAAGTTTGGATATTTGATCAATGAGAAAACAGAAACAAAGAAAGGTGAATCAGGTTCTGTATTCTTTATGTAGGGCAAAGCAGCACAATACAAAAAAATTAAGCAGAACTAATCCAGTAACCAGATCTACCACTAGTTCTCTTGCGAACTCAAGATACACATTCTATTCTGCACTTCTTGTTAACACTCTTATACAGCATGGAAGATCCACCTAAGATTCTTACAGCTGCCCTCAACCTCTTAATTCCCCTGAAGAACAGCTTCCTACCCACAGATGGGTGGAAAGAATATCTGAGGTTTATGAGACAGAAGAGAGGGAGAGAGCCACATGCTTACCACTTGGGAAGTGTGGTCCTCTGGTCTGCGCCCTCGTCAAAGCACTCTGCACTGCCTGCTGGAAGTTCTTGCCAGGAGTCTGCTGTTGGGTGTACATGCTGTAAATGGAACTTGCAGCCACAGTCTGAGGCTTTCTAAATGGTGGCAGTGAAGCCTCTTTGGATGGCTGAGGAGTAAAAGGTCTCACAGCTGCTGCTGGGGGACTCTCCTGCTTGGAGGAAGGAAGAATCTGATCCTGGCTAGAGGAAGAACTGGCAGGAGGTACTGAAATTCTTTGCTGTATCTGCTGAGAAGGATGAGAAGGCTGCTGTGCCACTGGTTTTTGCTTGTTCCCCATAGCTGCAATAGCCAAAGGCAGCTTCTGCAGGTTTCCATCCAGCTTTGTATCAGCAGGCTGCAGGTGACTGGCTTGACCGAAGTAAGGCAAGTTTATCTGTTTTGGTTTAGTGGGTACAGGTGGTGGCACCTTGGTTACATTTTTATTGGTTGTCTGAAAGACAAAAAAATACCTAAGATAAAACAGCAAAACCTGATTTAGGAGTTCTGCTGTGAAGGACCAAAGAGCCTCAAAGTATAACACAGTATCTTATGTCTACTACTGCTGTAATAACCTTTACAACAGCTTTGGAAACAAGAAGAAACTGTTGAAACATTTTGTCATCACTGATGTTTGTAAATACTTTGAGCCCATTCACTTGAATTCTTTCTGTAACAGCTATGTTTAAAACAGGAGCAATGGCAGGGCACAGTAATTTCTCTAGAGATATCAGACAGCTGACAAGAGGCTGCTCTTCAACAAAGCACTTCTCATCCCCAGTTGTAGGCTAGTTCACCCTACCTGATCAAACTGCGCCCTCATGCCATAATTTAAGTGGGACATTTTGCTGCTATCAAACATGCAAAGGCCTCTTTGTGTCTTAGGGGAAAAAAAAATACACCCTCGTACAAGTAATACAGCCATAGATTCTCACCACAGTGACTGCACAGAATGATTTGGAGTTACCAATTGCCATTAAAATACTAAGAGACTCTTTCCGAGAAGCAGTTTTAAAAGCTGACCTCAGTACTTTTCAGAGCTTTCTGCCAGCCACATTAGAAGAGCTGTGGGTGAGCCCTGGCAGATGGAAAGCAGCAGCCTGGGCTCCCTGGGTACCTGTGCTTCCCGCAGGAGATCCTCGCTGCTCTGGTTCTTCCTCAGGGTGCCCAGCCCAGCAGACTGGTCCACAGAGTCAAACATGGAGAATGGACGCACCTTCTTCTCTTTGTCTCGTAAAAAAGTTTCTCCTTCAGCTGTTGTTGAAGAGAGAGGAGATAACTTTCAAAAGGGGTGGCACAATTGTAGGGGTGAGAGTCCTGCCCAGTGCAGTATTTACCGCAGTGTATGCAGGGGATGCTTTCAGCATTCTACCTCTGCACTAAGGGCCCCTGGGCCTGTCAAATGCTGTATTATGCAAATTCAACAGGGGTATGCAAGAAGGAACTAGGATCTACTTCACCACCTGAAGTGAGTTGTGGGTTTGGCTTCTTTCTTCTTAAAAACCCTGCAACACCATAGCAAAGCAATGGCAATGTTCTTTGGTTTCTTTTTTTTTGTGTGCGTTCTCAAACAAATTCTCAATTATTTACTGAAGCATTTAGAAGGGTGGTATCAACTAGATTCTCCAAATTTTAAGATTAGCCAAGCACACAAGAACATACCTTGTCCTTCACTTGTCACAATTCCTTTTCCTGAAGTCAAGGATGATCCTTGATTAACATGATTGTCTGTATTTGAACTACTCCAGTCAGAGGCAGGGGAAGGTTTTGCATTGGGGACCACAGAACCTAGAAGAGAATATTAGTGGAATAGATTAGGCTAAAATAGTAGTTTTTATTGACTTATTACAAATCGGGTTTTTTTTCTGTAAGAGTCAGGTCTAGCCAATGTAAGCATCACATAGAGATTAACTGCTATAAAACCTATCATTAGAGACTTTCATTTGCTTGTTTTAAAAAGAGAATGCAAATGAAGTTCAAGAGCAACTACAAAAAGCAGCAGCAAAACTGTCACAGCACACACCTGTACTTAAAGCAATCAGAAAAAAACTTCTCTAGATTGGCTTATTTCCAGTTAGTAGAAAACTGTCCTTGTGTATCTGTGCTAAGTTAAAAAGGATACTACGTTAAGTATAAAAAAGATATAATGTGCAAAGGAAAACATGAGCTTTAAAGCATTGACAGACCCTGCCAGGGATATTCAAAAGAGGAGAAAATTCATCTGTGTTTAACTTGCATATAGGGTCTGCATTAAAGCTTTACATTCACTGAAGTAGACATTCAGATCTGCAAAAAACACTAAGAAATGCTTGCAATCTCCTATTACGTATTTCACCAAACTCTACTAAATTCTAAATAACCTAAGTAATGTTAAATTTAAACAGTAGTAATAAGCAGCAGCAGAGAGTTCCATTCTGACAAAGCACCAAAAACTCTCTAGGAAAGCAGCCCTTTCGTCCAAATGCTTAAAAAAAAAAAAGAAAAAAGAAAATAGTGGTATGTTAATTCAAACAGCTAACCACCATGTATTCCTCTAGCAAAAATTCAAATGTTGTGTGGTCTGGAGCCTAAATTCCACTCCAGTAACTTTAGGACCAGCAAACCAAATAAAAAGAAACTATCCTCCATTCTCCACTATGGCAAGAGACACTTGGAATTGCTTTTGCGCAATGCTTACTTTAGCATTTGCCAGAATTGGAGATGGAGGAAGGGAGATAGAAAATAGACAGAACTTTTCTACAAGCTCACTCTCCATTTCTTGCTTTTGGGAAGAGCAGTGTTTCTCTCCTCTCCCAGCTGAAAAGGGAGTCTTCTCCCAGGATAGCACAGAAGAGATATTTACAGCTCTGAAAGTTTCTTTAGACTTCTCTAACTGAGCTGAACTGTCTCTCATAGGAGAAAGCCACAGAGAGAAGCCAACAGTCTCCATTAACTCTCCAAGAGAGGCCAATTTCTGTGCTACAAGCAACTGCCTCCTTTGTAGAATTTGTCATGTTGGTTAATCCTTTATATGCGTCACTTCCAAAATGCACAATCAGAAAACTTGGCATTGCCAGTTTTTAAATCCAGGACCAAGTTACCAGGTATGTACCAAAATTGCCTCTAGAAACTCAAACACGCTGTTGAATTTAGGAGATAAATAATTACTTCATAGAAAAATCCTCCTGTAGTCCACACTGCATAACAACTCAAAGTGCTCACCAATCTATTTACTTAATTTTTAATGTTGAATCGTAGAACCTAAGTGCTTATAAAATATATTCGCTGGTGCAGGAAAAATTGCAAGTAACAAGGTTGACATCACAAATAATGCTTTGCTTAAAAAACAAAACACATCAAAACAGAGCTGTTAGGAACCAAAACATGTCTGGACAAGAAATATTAATTGTAAGCTATTACCTGCAGGAGTTTTAGCTTGTGAACTGTTCCCAGCTCTCATATTGGGCAGTGTTTGTGTTTTCAGTGGCCCATCAGGTACCTGCAAAGCTTGTGTCCCATCTGAAAATGCTGGCTTCACCAAAAGCTCAGGTCTGGAAGCAATACGTGGCATAGTAGAGGACTGGATATAAGGACCTACTGCTGCCACTCGACTTGGAGCAGAAGCCACTGGCTGTGGTAAATTCCCATCCGAAGAAACCTTGGGGAAAAAAAAAAGAATGTAAATAATTTTATTCTGCATTATCTATTCATAGAGTTTGAAACAGAAGTCAAAAAGGATAAAACAAGTAGCAAGTGATATTCCAATAGCAAAAGTACTTTTTTGGAAAAGCTCTGAGAATTATAAAGCTGAGGTAGTAATAGAAAAAAAAAAAAATTAAAAAACCACTGAAATAAAATTCCACGACAGCATAAGACTTCTTGTCTGTAAAGAGTAAGTAGGTTAACACTAACGTACCATGAAAAGCACTTTAATAATACAAGACTTCCACTACATATGGAAAAAGACAACAAGTCTAGCATCTCAACAGCCTTCCCCCCAAGCAAGTTTTTACTTCAGGCTGTACAGACAGGACGCAGAATTAATGTTTTAGTTATCAAATAGCCCACACTTACTGGTACATTCTCTTTCTGCTGCAGAGCTGCCTTTTTCTTCCAGAGCCGCTCGCGCAGCTCATTAACACGCTTATCCATGACTGCCACCTCCAAGTTGCGCTTGTTCAAACACTCCCTCTGTTGCTGCAGCTTGGCATTCTGCTCCTGGTTCAGTTTGTTCCTCAACTGAATAAATTCACAAAGCAGTGGGGGAGGAGAGGAAAACGACCAAAATAAAAACAAATTCACTTTCAGGATCGAGGACGGGAAACAGTTGGAAAGAGAAAAGCCTTCTAAAAAGTCAAGTCATGTTTTCACTCCAGAGAAAACTTTGGTTAGTCTCCAAATTTTGTGGAAAGGAAAGGTACAGACTGTGTGTGCTCCCTTCTCTCTTTACTCTGAACCCAGCACAACTAACCCTCCATCCTCAGCATGCAGGCTGTCACACAGCCCTGGCAGGAACAGGAGCAACGGGATTTCTTTCTAACAAGAAACAACCCAAGCAACTTCCAGCCCAGAGAAGCTGAGGGTCACAGGCTGGCCTCCCATTACCTGCAGCTCCTTGTAGAGGCGGTCGAGCTCAGCTACAGCCGACTGGTTGTCATGGTAACCATCAATCCGGCCGTTCTTCAGCATCTCCAGTTGCCTGGTGAGCTCCTCCACTTTTGACACGGCCAGCACCAGCTCGCGCTGCTTTTGCTGGAACAGGCTGTTCATCTGTTCAATCTCCTCCACTGCAAAGAAGGGCAGAGCACAATAGCTGCCCTGAGAAACAGTCCAGCGTGGGCTGCTTCCAAGGCAGCACTTAAGGAGGCAGAGAGCGCCCCGCCGGCCTCCAGTGCAGGGCTGCTCAGCCAAACCCACTGCCCTGTCACACCAGCTCTTCCTCTGAGCTCTGGCAAATCCACACTCACTAGAATGGTTATGGAAATTTGGTCTGCTTAGAGCACTGACAGGGAGGGAAAGAACTTTTTTTTAAAACTTTCTGAAGTATAGAAACAAACAAAACCACAATGCTAGACTGAATTCATCTGGAGAAGCCTAAATTCACTGAATAGAGAATTCAGCAGGAAGACACTCACTAAACCACAAGGCATATTTATGATACTTAGAACTCTGAATTTAGGTCATAAGAACTCAGTGACAAAACTCCCAAGCTGTCATATTAAATGAAGACCCAGAGAGCTTTTTAGAGTCTATTACAAACATCTGGCATCAGCTGCTCCTACTGCTGAAACTGTTCTATTGTAGAATGAAGTTTAAGGAATCAGTAAGAATTCAAGCAAGTACCAAAATCAGACCTGCTGGAGACGGTGCAGGAAAACAGACTCACATGCTCCAAGATCTTGTATTATTCTACTATCCTTCCACACCTTACAACTTAGGTTTATTTTGTGCACTAGAACCCAAACAGAAAAGGGATTCTGACCGAAAAACACTTCTGCTTTATCTGTCAACCAAAATGCTTCCTACTAAAACAACATATTCCTGTTTTCAGTTGAGTCAGGTGAAAATAACAAGTTCTGCACAATAGAGATAATGAAAAGGTAGGCAGAAGAATAAATATTTATTTCAGACTTAATGTTGTATCAACATGCTGAACCACAAGCACCCAACCAGTACTACAGCAAGCAAGACCTGGGTCAGATTCACATCATTAAAAAACAAATACGCAGCAAATTTGGCCATTAGTTACCTATTGCGTAAAAGGTAACTTGGGTATCAGGCTAAGCTTTGTTATAGGTCAAGAAAATAACACTCTAAATGTGTAGGGTAGTGACATTAAGGATGGAAAAAGTTACTATAGTGCACAAAGGTATTCAAGTAAGGAAAAAAAACTACACTGTAATTAAAGAGCAGACATGCTAGGCTCAAAATACAGGGTGCTATTACAGGATATTTTAAAAAATAGCAGGAAAACATATTTTGTTCCAGGTCAGTCATGAATTTACTTGGTAAATACAAGATGTGAATTTAAGATTAACATTTCCTGGAATGCTGTAAATAACTCTGCTAAATCACTGAAATTTTTGACCTCCAAGAGCTGTGTTTCATGAAAAATCCCAGGCTAATTTCCCCAAGCAGTAACTCACCTAATTTCCCATTGCTGAGTCTTTTTTGCTCCACGTGACCTTTCAAGGCTCTCACTTTCTTAAGTTTGGCTTCTTGATTCTCAGCAATCTCCTTTAATCGCTTCAGTTTTTCCTGTTCAGCAGCTTGCTGTTGCTGTCGCTGATCTTGCTGTTTCAGGAATTTCAGGCGCTGTTCCTGCCGTCAAGACAAAATTTTGATGTCTACAAAAAATTTTAGCATTTGTGTTCCAAGACATTTGCTAGTTTGATTTAATCACTACTCAGCTCTTGAGTTACAAAAGCTAAGGACTATTTCCTCTCTACCTCCTCCATGCTGCTTGTATTTTGCATTCTCTATCATGTGTCACATTTAAACTAAGTCATGCTGGAGAATATTAGACATGCTTTATGTAGAAGGTATTCCATAAATTACTGGTATTTTCCATTATTAGCTGTATTTTTATTAGTTCTGCTAAAACCTCCTTGAGATGGAGGATGGTTGCACACCAATCCTCTGAAAACACACTGGGTCTCCTGATAATGATCACCACTATTACCACACAGATAATTAAAGACACTGGAAAAAATTCCAAGTCACCTTTACAGTGACCTGGCCCTCATTTGAACAACAGGTATCAGCCTTAGTGGAGAGGATCCTTTTGCCTTTCCAAGAGAGTAAAATAATGTGTTATCACTTTCTACATACACATGTCTACTTTAGATCTAGAAGAAACCATGACACCACTCGATCATCTACAAAGAATTCCTCTAAACACTGGCCATTTATACATGGCTTCCAGCTCTGGACATGACAGGTAGCAGAACTACCAGGGGAGCAGAACTAGAAAGACTTTCCCAAGCACCACTAAAATCCAAGACTACTACTGCTTACTAACATTAGAACTCCATACTTCCTCCAAAAAAAAAACTAACCCACAAAAGGGAAAAAAAAACACCAGTCAGATTTAGAAAACAGGGATTCTTGTGCACTTGGAATAAAAAAGGCAGAGCAAAAAAGTGAGCTTGCCTTCTGGAGAAAACCAGGACGAGGCAGCACCCTCAGTGTATGCACTACTTTAGAGTCACTCCCACGCAGGAAAATGTCACAAAAAAAAAATTACAGCTCATGTCTAAAAACAAAGCGTATTTTTCCTCCCTCAGAATCTATTTTTAATAGTGCACCTGATTTCAGAAGGCAGGAAAGAGGCAACGGAAAGTCACTCTGAAGAGGCACCTAGGAAAGCAGGTTTGTTCCAGGGAGGCACTGAAATGAAAAATCCTACGAACAGGACACCCACAGGGCCACTCCTCTTCAAACCACAGGCAGCAGACACCTACCCAATGGGTAGCTATCCAGACTCAAAGTCCTATTTTTATTTTTTTTCATCGTGTACAACTCCATTTACAATAAAAATAGAGTTCCTGTTTCTTGTGACTACTGTGTTATTTATACAACCAGAGTGTATTGCCATCACCTGTGAGTGAAACAGAAGCCGTGAAAGTTTAGGCTTCTCACATATAAGCACATTTCAGCTGGAACTGAGAAGAGGACAAAATTCATTGGGCTATAAACAAGGCAGTATGGGTATTAATTGTGTTGCTACATTTCAGGTGAAACCTCTCATCACTTGGTTGGTTGACCAGTTTTCTGCATCATGGTTGCACCTGTTCTTACCACAAAGCAGAAAAAGTTTTATTGGCTATTTTGACTTGACAGCTACCTGATACTTGGCAGGTGCTGCAGAACTTTTAGAAAGCCATGGCTTGAAGCATTTTCCTAAGACAGAATTATTGAGGGCCAAGGGAACTGAACAAGTTACTAAACACACACACACACACACTATCAAAGGGAGAGGGAGATAGGTTGAGAGACATAGGAAAGGTACTGAGAGCAGATCCTCAGAGCAGCCTTTTTCCCCAGCAAAGCACATTCTGAATTGCATGGGAACACCTACCCAGAGAGGTGAGCCCGCTTCAGGACAGGCTCACTTTTAAAAATTCTCTGCCAAAGGCAGCATTTTCTGTTACACTTTCAAGAGTAATGTGTACCAACAAACTCGAGCAAAACATGAACTCAGGGCCACCATTCTGCAGATGCATTCAGAGTACTTTTTCCCCCTACACAATGTGCTTCTATCACTTTTTCTGGTATTGTTCTGTAAGCATTTTATAAATCACAGTCCTAGATTACTTTTATCACACACAAGACATTTCTTCCAGCCAGCTGTGCCAGAAAACCAGGCACACTGAACTCTTATCAGGAGAAGGCAAGAGCATGACAGGACAGCAGAGACAAAAGCATTGTTCAGTGATTAAACTGGTGAATTGCTGGTCACCACATGGAGCACAGATAGAGCTGACAGCCATCAGAATGAATGACAATATATTAATGTTACGTGCTTTATCCTCTCAGTGAGCTAAAAGATCACTTCTATCACTGGCATTATTTGTATGTTTTACAACTGGATGTTTGCATACATTGACTTTCAAATTTAAGAACAGGCAGCCAAAGAAAAGGAGCCCTCTGTTTAAAACGGGTGAAAAACCCCAATTCCCCAATCCTCCCTCCATTTCACATGACACTTACCATCTTTGTTTCTGGCTGTAAGCAATCTCATTCCAAACTCACCTTGTTAGCCAGCATTTGTTGTTGAGCCTCAATTTGTTGCTGTTGGCGCGATGCCATTTCCTGAAGTTCAGCCAGTGTCATATCCATCCTTGGTGCACTCACCTGTCAAAGAAAACCCAAAGCACGCTAAGTCTAGAATTTTTCATTTGGCTAGAGCTTAATAGAGCTACCGCAGAAAAGTATGATAAAATTCTTTCATAAATAACAACTGAATAGCCAATAAAGTAATTAGAGAGACACAGCATCTTCTCATAGTAAAAGAATAAACAATCGTAAGCTCATATGCAAGTGTAGCCCAATCCAACAACTCACACAAAATGACATCTCTTGGAACATGAATGTTTCTAGCAAAATCCCAGCAACATTTTAAAGAGGCTTTTCAAAGCCCTTTATAATTCAGCTCAGCATGAATCAGCTCTGATGACTGAACCCAGAATGTGGCAGGATGGATCTTGGCTCGTAGGTGTATCACTACAATTTGAAACACTTCAACGTAAGCTGAAGAAAATAGAAAGTTTAAATATGGCTGGGCAGAAGGGAAAACACCACTCTCAAAGACAGCACCATTACAGGTTGTCTGTTTAGATATTTCCTGAATCTAGATTCAGTCTTACAACTATAATTATGGAGCAAGAGTGGCAGACAGTGGATTCAATGCTGAAACAGTAACAGGTGTCAACTTGAAATCTGGAGTTAGAGATCTCTGACAAAACTGCAAGTGAAAAAGACTCCAAACTGAAGTAATATGAAAAAAGAATTCTGATGAGAGTAGAAAAGGGGAAGTATGGAGCATTTGCAGCTCTGAGGTCACATGTACAAGCACAGCTATGGCAGCCAACGGATCCTGGCGATATCCTGAAAACTGAAAGCCAGGATGATAATTGCCAGAGGCTTTGTGTCTATTTTAGAGCAGTCATTAAGCACCTCTCCACAACACCCTCTTCGTTTCTTTCCATGGTACAACTTGCGCCAGTATCTCCAAAGAGGGGAAGCCTCCATTTTCACTACAATGGTTACTCTTCCAGAGGTTTGTGTGTGCTAAGTGTGATAATATATTCACTCAATGCCATTTGACTTTTCCCAAGAGTTTATAAGGTTATTTCAAAAATTAGTCTCATTGCCCAATTCAACTCTCTCCAAGATACCATATTACCAAAGAACATGTCTCTGAAGGCCCTATTAGACTTTTGTACTGGCCATATGAGGCTTCTAAAGGGTAAGTGGCTCCTGCTGAGCACTCCTTGGCTCTCCAGTCAATGAATTAGCTCATGGATGGGAATTACAGAATCCCAGTTGGTGTGGTATTGTTACCAGTGCACTGTCCTGGTAGCAATTGTCACTTGCTGGTCTTCAGTTTGCAGCAATCCCACAACGAAGAGGTCTTTTTGTGCCAGGCAGGGTGGATAACTGATCCTCTCTGTATTCACAGTGGCTACAGCTAAACCCTAACAGTATCCCTTAGGATCCTTGAAGTACCCTCTCCTGAGGCAGTTGATGCCAAGGATACCAGGGGCCTCTGGGCCAGTCACAATGGGGTGCTTCTGCCACTTGTCCCCTGTCAAACTCACCTCAGCCTCTAACACAGACAGCTCCTGGCATCCCCCAGTCACTCCAGAGATCCAGATGGGTTCTGCACTCGTGTGCCTTAATGGCACTAGTAACACATATCAGTTATGTACTAAAGCTTTTAACTTGTGTGGATCTGGTGTACCAGGTCATCAAACCCATACAGTCCAGTGTGCCCAGGCACCCCTTTCCTTCTCCTGACAAAGGCACAGATCCTCTGTTCCTGATCAGAGTATTCACTATCTGACCTTTGTGATGCCAGATCAGAAGTCCCCTCACCATGGTTAAAGGAGGTGATTTCAGTCCTTTTATGTCTGGGACATCACTGATTGCTTTCCTGTCTTTCCGTGGCAACTACACTGACAGCCTTCCTGGGTGCCCCTTCCTGAACAGCTCTCTTCCCTCTCAGTTCATGGACACAGACTTCCAGCTTAGAGGTGGGATCACCATCCCACTGCCTCATGTCCTCTCCCTGCTCGTGCAGGAACAACCAGAGCTCATTACACGGCCTGTTCTTGGGGCTTCCCTTCCCTCTGACTGGGGCAGGAGAGGAGCCATCTCTTGGGCTGCCCCTAAAATCTGGAGTGCTGGCCTGCAGGGATGTGCAAGTACCCAGTTTCTTCTACATTTCAAAGCCAGAAGGATGCCACCTCTACAGTTGGTGTACCCATCTACAGGTAATACAGTGCCACCAAGATGCTGGAATATGACGCAGGGGCACTTTGAACCACCTTTCTCCACGTGGTCACTGAACAAGGGACATCCCCTGGATCTTTAAGCACATTGTCACTTTTTGGATCACTACAGATGACTTCCAGCAGTGCTAATTCTCTCAAGTACTGGATACCCTCATGTGCAGTGGGAATTGACAGGATCTTCCTTAAATGGATACTTTGCCCTCACACTTGAGAGGAGCCATGTCCACAAACCGGGAATTGCTCTCAGTTTTCCAATTCCTCTTTCAATTTCCTGATCTCTAGCAAGGGATCCCAGCCTTTGGGCTTCACGACCTTCCAAGTCCTGACTGTCAGCCTCAGCACTGAAGCAGCCAGGCAGAAATCTGCTCAAATGGATGGCAGCTGTAATCTTTGCACAAGTCTTGAAGTTCTGATGAGGTCAATGACCAAGTAACTTTGTCTCCTGTTTGATTTGTCTCACTTCTTGCATTTTGAAGGACTGGCTTCTTTATCTGACCCCTGCTCTCCCAGTTCTCCTTCTTCCTCCCTTTCCAACCAACAATACAGACCTGCAGTTTACTTTGTCCATTCCCATTTTTCCTTTTTCACTACTGGGGTGATTATGGTGGTTTGAGTCCCTGTCTCAGCCACAGCTGAGAAACAAGTTTGGGTTTCTGCCTCAACTACAGTGCTGAACTGTGCTCACAGGCCAGGCCCCAGTCTAGGCTGACAGGCTGCTGGTTTTCACTGGGGTAGGCAAGGAACCCTTCTCTCAGCTGACATGTCAGCTTGCCAGGCTTGATTGATTGCCTGTTCAGGTGTAAACTCCCAGGGAAAGAAAGGTGATAACCCCCCAGGCACTTACCCAAATCCTTCCACAAGCCCTGCCACCCAGGAACCGGCTACCTCAGCACACATCTCAATATCTCCTTACCTAAAGTTTGTTTTCTCTTACACCAGGATGACACTGAATTCCACAAACCCCACAGGGTGCCAACAGTATTAGTTGATATTATCTACAGTATTAAACAGTTTATATATGGATAAGCAAAGACTGTGGGAGTCTGCATTTTAGAAGAATTCACATCAATTTTAGGCAGGGAAAGGGCGGTGTAGTCCCTCATCATCCCCACAAGACAGCTCCCCCATTGTAACAAGGCCATCAGTGTGAGCGCAAAGCACAGAGCTGTTGTTTATATTAATATGCTCCCAAACTCAGCAAAAAAACAGATAAGCAGTACAGCTGACAAACTCCATGTCCCACACAGGAGCTTGATACTTGGCAACTACTTTTTACTACGGTATGCAAAATATTTATATATATATACGTATATTTATAATTGCCTTTGTCTCACCCCTGTTCAAGGGCCAAAAATAACTGTGGTTGATTGACCTTGGCTGGATGCCAGGTGCCCACCAAGCTGCTCTACCACTTGCCTTCCCAGCAGGACAGGGCAGAGAGAATAAGCAGAAAAATTACTCTTAAGTTGAGAAAATGCAGTTTACTAAAGCAAAGGCAAAAAAGTTTGTGCAAGCAAGCAAAGACAAAATAGTTTGTTCTCTACCTATCAGAGAGTGATGTCCAAGAAGCAGGGCTTCAGCACAGGGAGAGGTTGCTCCAGGAGGCAAACATTGTAAAATAACACATGTTCCCCCGTTCCTCCTCCTTCCCTTGGCTTTTGTATCTCAGCTGACGCCACACGCCATGGAATATCCCTTTGGCTGCTTTGGGTCACCTGATCTGGCTGTGCCCCCTCCCAGGACCTTGCCCACTGCCAAGCCCTTGATGTGGGGGAAGGTTGAGACCGTGCTGATGCTGTGCCAGCCCTGCTCAGCAGTAGCCAAAACTCTGGAACTGTTATCAGCACCTTTCTGGCTGCCAATGCAAAGCACAGCACTGGGAGGGGCTGCTGTGGGAAAACGGACTCCAGCTCAGCCACACCCAACCCAACTAGCCATGGCATCAGGCACTTACCCCATTCTCTATTCTTCGATCACCAGGCACTTTCACACCATTTCTTTTGAAGGCTGGATCTTGAGACCTTTGTCCAGTCCCTAGATAGAAACAGTCCCAGATAAGGCAATATAAGATCTTCCTTATCTTTTTAGACATAGCATTCAGTACAAAAGGAGAATCAAAACAGTCATTATGATGTAGAAGCTGAACACCTGTTCTTATGTGTTTAGAACTTAAGTGATGACACAATACAGTTTCTGAAGAGATTTCTGTTTAATGTCAACTTTTATTTCATAGTATAGTTCTGTGCAGAAACACAGACAAATAAAAACAGCTTAACCAATAGTAGCCTATTCCAGTATTTATCCTGTGGCAAACAGGCAGTTGGCCCCTACTAAATGTGCATTATATATACACAGTTTAAAAGTACATTTTTTTCTTCTTCCTGGCAGCCATCATGTCAGTAAAGATGCTGATTAACTAAAACCCTACTTTATTCCAATCAAATTATGTGCAAATCAGATGCCCAATACCAAGCTCACTGATTTCCCTGTAGAACAGAAGTGTACTACAGGTCAAACCCATGCCTGTTACCTTCTTGCCATTTGACTCCCATTTCAAGACAATATTTCTGTGAGACTAACTCAGAGCTCAAATACATTGCTTAGCAATGCTGTAGCCAATAAAATTACAATAATTCTAATACTACAAGCACCCTGGACTTGAAAAAATATATTTTGACAACTAAATTGCTCTGTAAGATCCTCAGCAGGTAGAAATGGCACAGCTTCAGCTTTTCATGCACTCATTCTATCACCAGTATGCATTTCAAATACCAAGATACTGCATTTGTTAAGTGGCATTGTACCCAGCATATTTTAGATGGCTGAGTGTATTTCAAACACTGAGAAAGATTACCAAGGCTGAAAATAGAAAAAGCGGAGCAAGAAGAATCTGGTAGATTGATTTAAAGGTAAAAGTAAAAGATTCTACTGAAAGGATGAAAGTGGGATATACAGAAAACCCCTGAAAAACTGATAGCAATTTCCCTTACAGGTTTCACATTTCAATTTACAATGAAAATTATATTCTCAGAGAACTTGATCAGGCAGTTAAATTTAATGCTACTCCTAAAATTAAGACAAATCCGTAGAAGAAATTTTGAAGAACTCTATCTTTGCCAAGTGTGCTAAGTTTATCACCCTGGTAAAGTATTATCCAGGTGAATAATCACCCAAATCACAGATTACATAACTGGGCAACAGTTTGGTTACTGTATTTAAAAGAGATCACCACCACAGATCTCAAGATATTTAGCTGAAGAAAATATACTTAACACAGTATGCTCTTGGATATTGTGGTGATAACCAGCTCTAGAAAACATCCAGAAATTTCCATGTGGCTTTACTATTCCCAGATATGGCAAGTATGGCAAGGGAAGATGAAGCCTTTACAAAGATCAGCCAACAGTCAGACAAAAAAGGGCTGCAATGCCTACTGGCTATGAACATTAATAAGTAACATACACAAGCTATCGCCTTAACCTTGGAGAGTGAAAGAACTTGAACAAACAAAGCAGCTAAGATCAGCACCTACCAGCTTCCCGGCAAGGAGAGCGTTCATGGCGCAGGAAGAAACGCACCTCGCTCCTCTGCATTCCAAACCTCTGCAGAATATCCAGCATCCGTTCATTATCGGCTATGGGACGTTCTGGAAAGGTGAAAAAACAGTTAACTGCTACATCCCACCATAGCCTGGGCCCACAGCAAACAAAAAATATCTGTCCATCTTTTACCTGAACACCTGTTAGTGCACAGGTGTACTGAGTGCACGTAACATTTGCCCTCATCCAAGGTATTTCTGCTTTTCCCCTTAAGAAGCCACTGCATCGCTCCTTGCTTCTGAAACTAAAGCAACACCTCTGAGTAGCAGCCCTGGAAAAGTCCACCCTTGAAGGGAAAAGCTGAGGCACTGCCACAGCCTGAGGGAAAACAAGCAGGGAATGTAGAGCTTTTGGTTCTAAGTGCCCTCCTTTTGTATGTGCAAATCACCTTACCCACCCCACCAGGGCAGGAAATGTGCGGTTGTACCTTTCACTCCTCTTCTGTGACACCTCAAACAAACTCATCCCTTGGTCATTCCCACCCCTTCCCTCAAGGGCACTGCTGCCACAATTCCTACAGGGACTCATTTACTTCCCAATTCCAATGAGAATGAAGAGAGATGCAAAGATAAACTCTCAGGGAAGAGGAAATCTTAACGCTGGATGGCAGCCCTTGCATTCAGGCTCAGGCAGAAGCACTCAACACCCTGAAGAGGCTCCTTGGCAGTACCCAGTGGGCCTGATCCTCAGCGTGCCAGCACAGCTCCTGTCACTTCAAGTGTTCTCCCACAGCTCCTGTCAGACATAGATCCAGCTCATTGTCTTGGACAGCAAATTCCACAAAGTTCAGATGAGATGCATTTTGAAAGCCTTATTTCTGATAAACCTTGAAGAGCTGAACTACTTTGGATTCACAGTTCAAAGTAAAAAAAAGGATCAGACAGTGAAAAGTGAGCCCAGTAAGAACTTGCCATTTCCTTTCAAATAACTGAGATGAAAAGTTACATGTGCAAGTTCCACTGAATTACTTTCCCTACTTTTATTCCCAAGCTCAGGATTCAACCATGTAAGTAATTTTGATAATAGAAAAACTCAGCGTGAGTCTAAATCTACCAGTATTCCTCCCTTTCTGTATGACCATTCTTTAAAAATTTACATACATCACAGCCAGGCACTCACAGCCAGAATATAACCAGAAATACTTACTGGCCTCTAAATCTTTACATAAAAGCAGTTTCTTTTGTTATTCTAGTCATTTTACCATAAATTTTTCTGCCTATTTTCAGTGTGATGGCAACAGTGTGGTCAATATATCACAGCAGTGAATTTACTTAGTCAGGATACTGTCACAGTATCTTCCAACACCATTTGGGCTCATGATCATGTTGGACCCATTTGTACTGGATGCCAGACAAGCAGAAGACATTGTTCCTGGCCTGAGAAATAAGACAAGCCGACAACGAATGAAATTAAATACCACCATTTTTGCACCAGTTTCATTGTTCTTGACATTGCTTTTGTTGGTGGTTTCATTTCATTTTTCAAGCAAGGGGAGGGGAAAATAGTAAAAAGAAATCAGAGAGTAGCTCATTCATATTCAGCAAAGTCTTTCAAAAAGTCACTGTCTTAATAGGAAAATCCTTTCAGCAGGAAAAAAATTGTTGGCGTTAAGTATAAATGTTTTCAGCTTCATAGAAAAAGGAACTGCTAACACATTTTCAGTATGTGAAAAGCTCTTTTCAACATAAAAGTGTTTCTTTAAATGAAAATGCTGCAGCTGTGCTCAAGCAATCTAGGAAGGAGAATTTCTGGAGTCACTGTCAAAAGAGATTAGCTTTACAGCATAAGCAAGTAGGTCACTGTTACAGAAAAAGCCGTCTCTTGGCGGTTACTTGTCTAGACAGCAAAAAAAAACACTCCTCATCTGCTAAACCTTAATTCAAAAAAAAGGCAAAAAACAACAACAAAACAAACAAAAAAAATCAACAGTACCACTGGCAGATTTTGTCTTAAAGGCTATTCAGCAGGCTTATGAGGCAGATTTCTAGCAGCTCAGCAATACTTCAGCTGAAACTCTATAATCGAGGGAGATGCCCTTTACACAAGGATTCTGTCAATACCACTCACAGGCTTCAAAGGAAGGTCAAAGAGATTTTCAAATACCAAACAAATGTACATTTGGAAAGCTCAAGAAGAACAGACAATCAGTTTGCTTTCTTTCCCCTACCTGTCTCAGAAAAAAAGGAGATCTTTATACAAGCACTCCTTTTGACTGCTTTCCACAGCAGGCAAGGTAACTGCCTAACAAAATTCTGACAATAATAGGAAGGTCAAAAAATTTTGCCCTGATATTCACCAAATTTCTAGTAAAACTAGAAGGACAGGGACAGTAGTAAACTTGCCTCCTTCAGGGAGCAAAGTGCCTCAAGCACACTTGCAGCAATCTTTCAGAGTAGGCTAAGTAAGGTCCAACAATAGAAGCGAAATTTCCTGAGCAAGTGTAAGAAAAAAACAAAGAAACAAGCAATGTAAGAAGAATCCTGATGGTTAAAGTCTGAGCAGACATTTTCCAGCACAAATCTTTCATTCCTACCTCCAGAGGTTAGCTGTCCTGCACCATGTTTGCTTTAAAGCAGTTGAATTTGCTCAGTGTAATACGCAAACAAAACAGAAATTGTGGCTAATCCTGGCAGAACAAGATGGAAAACTTTGTTGACATCTAAAATGAGATTAGCAAAATGCTAAAAGTATTTCTCTCCTACTCCTTCTTCCCCTCAACAAAAAACATCCAGAAAATATATGAAAACATCTTGCAAATGCTTGTTACTGAATGCTACACAGATGCTTAAGACATATTTTATCCAAAGCAACATGCATGAATCCAGTACTCAAATCTTTTAATGCTATTGAGATAATTTCACTTTTGTTAACACGAGCACAACTGGGAACTCTGTTTGGAATTTCAGCAAGGCCAGCTGCTGAGCCCCGCCCCTGGGTCACAACAACCCCAAATAGTGCTACTAGCCGGGGACAGAGTGGCTGGAAAGCTGCCCAGTGGAAAAGGACCTGGGGGTGCTGGTCAACAGTAGCTGAACATGAGCCAGCGTGTCCAAGTAGGCCACTGAAATCATGGCCCGTGTCAGCAATAATGAGGCCAGCAGGATCAGGGCAGTGACTGTCCTCCTGTACTCAGCACTGCTGAGGCCACACCTCGAGTGCTGAGCCCCTCACTGCAAGGAGGACACGGCGGGGCTGGAGAGAGTCCAGAGAAAGGCAATGGAGCTGAAGAACAGACTGGAGCACAGATCCTATGAGGAGCAGCTGAGGAAGCTAGAGTTGTTCAGCCTGGAGGAGGCTCAGGGGTGATCTTATCACTCTCCACAAGTCCCCAAAAGGAGGGCGTAGCCATGTTGGTCTTTTCTCCCAGGTAACACCACAATGAAAAGAAACAGCCTCAAACTGCACCAGGGAAGGTTAAGGTTGGACACCAGGAAGAATTTCTTCACTGAAAGTTGGCTGAGCATTTGAACAGGCTGCCCAGGGAGGTGGTGGAGTCACCATCCCTGGAAACGTTCAAGAGACAACTGGATAGAGTACTTAGTGCCATGGTCTAGTTTGCATGGAGGTATTGGGCCAATGGTTGGGCTCAATGATCTTGCCAAGGTTTTACCTGTAAAAATGGACAAAGTTTTTTTTTCTTATAACAGCTGTCCAAGAAACATTTAGATATTTGTTCCTGTGTGTCTCTCAATGCCTCTGCGAAGACCAATCTCGGAAAAAGTTCTCTGCTTCACTTTATGTTTCTGTATCCAGATTATTTTCTTACACCTCCTTGACTAGCAGAGAGGCTGATAATTTGATTATATGACTAAAACACCACAAAGCATATTGTCCCACTCACAGAGGTTCACTTTTCAGCTTAAGAATATTAGGCCACTAAGTACTGGCAGACTTCACTTGCCTCTTACTAAAGGTGGTCTCCTTCAATTTCAGGACCAAAGTGTTGCCCTTTCTAACATACTCTACATTATCATCTCAAAAGCTAAGCAAGAATCCAGGTTCAGGAGACATGAGAGGAGCTGCCCACTCTAGCACAGCTCCAACTTCAGTACCAACAGGAGAATCCTGTCCCTTACCACAACCACTTGTGCTCTTTAACAGGGTGTGGGCACTAAGGCTAACAATAAATTCAGTAGTTTTACCTAAACATTTATTTTACTTCTCTTTCACTGTAGATTTCAGTACGGAGTTGATTTAGACAAATATGTACAATTAAAATACATTCCTAGAAGATTTCTTTTCATCATGAATGGGTGATCTTATTTTATTATCATTTATGAAGCAAAGATTCTTTATCTTCCAGGGAGAAGGAAAAAATTCTGTTCCATTTTTTAGACTTGGAAGTATCAGAAACATTGCATCTCTGTCAGAAGCAAGTTAAATATCAAGAGGTAACTTGGGTATCTCATAGCATTAAACAAACATCCATCTCACCAAAGACTTCTTTTAACAGATGTGAGCCTGAGATAACAACAGAGGAAGACAGAAATATAAGCCCTTATCATCTGAGTCCTTTATAATCTTGTAGAAGCACCTCAAAAAGGTTGGCTCAGACATAATTGTTTTTCATTACTCAAAATCCTGCCAGGGATTCATCTATCTTATGCCTCTGGATGGCTCCCAGTATCTAACGAATACCATGGATACAGCAGATAGGCCAGAGCCCTTTCCCATTTGCCATGAGACATGACTACTATTTTAGGTTTTGTTTGGTGACATTCCCAGGAGCACGGCAAGTTAGGGAGACTTGAACACCCAAGATTAAGAACACAGAAAAAGAAAAAAGTTACAACAAGCCACATGCACAAACCCCCTTTCCACAGGCTTGAAAGGACAGCCAAAAGGAGCTTCTCCATCCTCCCTGTCACCCACTTTCTTTAGAGCATTTCACACCAGGTAACTCCCAGTACTTCTGCTAACACTCTCCTGCCCATCCACACTCCATGCAACTGTTAACATGAAGGTATCATCAGAAAAAGGAAGCTTTATTTTGCCCCTGCAAGTGAAAACAGCCATGCAGTTAAAGAAATTATTTTGAACTAGCCATAGAACTACCAATACTTAGTACTTCAAAATCCCCATAAAGGCTGCTGGGATCCCACTGCAAGGAGGATAGAGAAGAGAAAAAAACGCTCTCACACCTCTCAGAGTCATCTGAGTCATAGAAGGGCTGCACAGACACAAGAACATCTGCATGCTTAAATTCCCTTTTGCTTTTCACTCAGTTTTGCACGTGTGAGCCTTCTTGCAGGTGCATTATCACACAGCCAGTCTGATGAAGAAACCGATTAAATGGCAATGCAGTAACTCTCTGGGACAGGATCACGTCTGTCAGGTCTCCATGTGCTGCCCTCTCAGGAGCAGAGAACACCCAGTAATTCACCAGCTGCCAGCCCGACCTACCTGAGCCACACCACACCTCAGCCAGGTGGCACTCGCTCTCCCCAGGCTCCTTGCACAGCTCCACCACATCTCTGCAGGTTGTCTCAGGGGTGACTGGCACCTCAGTGAAGTGCTGCTCGTTGTTACTGAGGTACACGGTCAGAAACATCTGCAAGAGACAAAGTAACAGCACACGGTTACTTTCCAACACAAAGGCACACTGCACCTTGGAGTCACAACCTGCTGGTTAAATGCATTCTTTCCCACACAGATAATGTCTTTTCAACTCCAGAGGGTACAATTTTCTAAATAAGCCCAAATTTCTTTCAGGTATAACCAAGAGAGACACTGCAGAAGTAATCCCCTGCTCAACTAAATTACGTTGCTGGAGGATTACTCAGTTTTAAATCTGGACCTGGTGCTCCTTCCTTCTCTTTTCAGGTGATGTGTCAGAACTCCTCCCACCTTACTATGTGTGTACCTATCCTGCAGTCATTTGACACAGCAGGAGAAACAGTCAAGTAGAGTTCAGGAGGAATGAAAAACAATGGTAATTACTCCTGGCATAAAAAAAAGAGCAAAGCTTACTACATAGGCCGTGAATTGGAAACAGATTGCATTTCTGTAACCTTTTCATCAAAAGGTTCCTAGAGCCACAAGTCAACTTGCTGTGCTCTTAGTCTCAGCCTAAATACAAGGTTGCTCCCTCAAACCCCATTCCCATGAAACCAAGGATATTTTACTTGTCTTCCTCTTCACAGCTGGAGAAGGAACCTTGATTTTTCTGTTTATACACGCCACACAGATGTTCTTGCTCATGTCTTTCCTGCCACAACTACTAAACGAGCACTCTAAAAAATTAGTTGCCATATTTGATAGAAAAGGATGATTACTGCCTCTGAGCACCATCTCACTACATGCTATTAATATTAAACTGCTATCAAAGTTTAGCTGCTAGCTAAAAATTAATGTCAATTCTCTTGAGACCAATTCTCAACTTCATTCCTAACTGGCTGTTAGTCACATGGCTTCCAGCAACCCACAAATCAGCCAAATATCTCCAGAAACCAATTACTCTACTAAGCATTTCAAGCAACAGCAACCCATACAAAACAGGATTTTTCATACAGATGGAAAAGGTGTTTTCTCAAGAAAAGACAAATCCTTGCCTGTTCCTCATTTCTAAAGGGTGAAAGGGGTATACGTCCTTAGAAGCAACAGTTTAAAAGGTCAAAAAGGAGGAAAAGGAGGCCAAATCAAACAAGGGAAGAGAAGTATAAAAACCCTTCTAAATAAATTTAAATAATAATTTTTAAAAAGTAACAAAACCATTACCACATGCATAATTTCTGTGATTTTGTGTAAATACTATGGAATTAGTTTTTTATGCCTTTGCAAAGTGAAATTTAGCCCCATCTGTTTCACAGCTTTAGAAATCCTCTGTTGGGGATTCTCACAGAATACAACCGTGTACATGCACATTCCTGATGTCTCCGAAGCCTTTCCAGGGCTCTTCTGAGTGCCAAGACCCCCTTCAACCCTATGTGAGAGGCTGTTTTTACTCTTGAAAGCTTTGACAAAAACACTCCAGACTCTGCACATCTTGTTACACAGAGTGCAAGTATTTGACCACTCATGGCAGTATAAACACTTGCAAACAGCATTTTTCAAGCCCTGGTGCTGCACCAAGAGCACAATTTCTGACCACTGGTTTTGCCCAGCTCCCCAAGACAAGGGTTTCTGATAAGTTCTTGAGCACCTTCTACAAATTTCACAGAGAGGAAAAAGCCTGCTGAAAGCGAGTTCAAAACTGCCTGATGGCTACATTGCCCCAACCATTTCTTTGTCACTTTATGGGAGGGAAAAATAAATCCCAAAAAGTCAACAACAAAAAAAAAACCACCAAACTTGGAGCTTGTAGAAGAGACAACGTGGAGGTAGGTAAGACCAGGATACCACACACTTACTTTGTAGTGAAGATGGGCACAGCTGGTGCTGCTGTTAACAGCACAAGGAGGTAGTGACCTAAATTAAGAGACAAAGCTTTCCAAGCAGGAACTTTGACACTTGGCTTTAATCTTTTGTCACAGAACACACTACCTTTCAGATGCAGTGTCTCTGACTCCCCTAGAGGAGCCTGACAGTGAAGGATGTTAGGTGCAGCCAGGTAAGAATATCTCTTAATCACAATTACTGGAGCAGAAGAGAACAAAATAAAAAAGAAGTTCCCAAACAGACTTACTATAGGGTTATGTAGGTGTGTAAAAACATATCAACCCTGCACATTTTATGCTGCACAACCTTGTACTCAGAACACCACTAAACGGCACAGGCTGTTTGCAATAACATTTGTTAATTTATGATGAGCTCACAGATGGGAATTAAGAGAAAATTATAAAAAAACATGGCATTATACACAAAGCAGACCTAATTTGACCCTAGGACGGCTGTTCACTCTTCAGTGTGCCTGTCTATATCCAGTTGTTAATCCTTAGGATTTAGCAATGCAGACAACTACACAGGAAGGATCACGAGTTGCCGTTTCTATCCACAATGCTCAGGATAATTACTAATACATTAAGCCAAGAGCACTCAAACCTGCTGTGTGGGGGTCATTTCTGGGACTTGGGAGTGTCTGCATTACCTCTAGCCCACATATTCTAGGAACCAAGCAAAGGAAAAGCAACCAAACTGAAAATTCCCTAAAAAACCTATCTTGAAGTGCTTAGAGTCTAAAGCAATTAAAATGTTATGATACTAGTGTTCTCATAATCCTGCTTCCCTTTAGCTCCAGGGACAATGCTGAGATGAACAAATTCCCTAAGTAGTTGGGCTCCTCTCGCACCCAGTGGTGTCACATTTGTCACCAGTGTCACCTGCAAGGCCTCCTGGGGTACCCTGCTGCCCACCTGGACACACTGGAGCCTAGGGCAAGCTGCCCAGAGAGTATCCATCAGAGAGATGCCTCTTCCCAGAGAGGAGTGGGCAAGGTGAAGAAACCAACGTGAACCAAATGCCAGCTGTGGCTTCTTGGTGCTGCTCATCACCCTTAGTGGCTGCTGTGGCTCACACCACCTGGCACTGGGATCCCAAGGTCACTCATGCCTCCCCCTGGGAAAGGTTCAACTGTGACATTCATTAATCACCCTAGCAGTTAGTTTATATCACTCCTTTGTTGCTACGTGGCAACAAGAAACAAAGGAAATGAGTACATGAAACTTCGTTCAGAAGCTGGAGTCCTTACACTCACCTAGGGCACAAAACGGTCTCTTGCTCCTCTCTGAAACTGGAGATGTTAAAACAGTTGTATACAAACATCCAGCAATTTCAAAGAGGGGGAAAAAACCACCAAAACAGTTTCAAACGAAGCATAAATGAAGGGCTTGATTAAAAAAAAACTAAAGGAAGACAAATTTCAATCAGACTTTATACTTTTTCCAAAGATAGCATGAAAGCAATTACTTCAATTACATGTGACAATTCTATATAGCCTTGGATGAGTGTTTTTTCATCCAGACTTTCAAAGATTGAGGGAATGTCAAGCATAAAGACCAAGCATTTTCTGAACAGGACTTGGATCTTAGTAAGGTTTAAACTAAAGGACTTACGTCCCTTTTCCCAGCCCAAAGACATGCTCACTACAGGTACTGAAGAGCCTTAGAATATAAAAGCACTGCAGTACTTTGGCATACCTGGGAGAAACCAGGGGTGCTGTGTATCTACTGAAGCAGTTCCTTTTAAAATCACATCACAGATTCCAGCTGACTCTGCTCCAGCTTAGAAAATAGAAGTTTGCAGTTATGGAGCCACCAAATGAGGCAGTTCGATCGGCTGCACCAAGGACATCAGAGAGAAAACCAAGGTCACAAAGCTAAAGCAAGGGAGAGTTTTTGCAAGGAATGACTGCAGTGCTTAACTTACAAACAACTAGATGAAAAAGCAGAGTACTGAACATAAAGGACCTCATGTCTCAAGAAAGCCTGCCACTTAAGTCACAAATAAAAAAACCCACATTGGTGTGTAGTACAGCTTTGAGTACCTTCAGCAAAAAATATATCATTTTGCTTCAACTCATATTAGTTATGAATGAGCTCCAACTACAGCCACAAAGCCAGGATTGTAACAAACCCAAGAACAGGAAGGGAGCATAGTAAGAAAAGCAAGCAAACAGAAGGACAGAAGAGGGCATCAATTAAAGCAAATCACAGGCCACTCTATAATCCTCCATCTCTCTTCTGCACAGCATCCCAAACAGCTTTACACTTGCCTGAAAATCTCACTCATTCATTGCTGAGCTCATTAACAGGATCATTTCATACAATTACACCAATTTTAAATACAAAAAGTCTCCATACCTGCAAATATGTTTTCAACTGAAAGTAAAAGATTTAAAAATGGCCAGCTCCGTAAAAGTACTAGACTATGACCACACTCTATTTTGGCTTCTGCTTTGTTACCACACAAAACAAAAATTAAAAAAAAAATAACAAACAAAAATCCAAACCTAGAAGAAATCACTACTAAAAACTAACCTGAGCAAACATCTTATAATTCACATCCATCCAACCAGATATCATTTCACATCAAAGGCCTTGTATCATTCTCCTAAGATCAGAAGGCCTCAATTATTGATTAAAAGGGGGGGGAATAGAAATGCAATTTACTTTTCAGCTTTGATGGTGTTTCTGCAAGGATCAGACTTCTATTACTCCTTAGTTATTATAAAGCTGATGTCACACATCTTAAGTATTAGAAGGGTGCTATATCAGACACTTTCTAATACACTAATAGCATTCAAGTATTCAGGGTTCAAATGTTAAGAAAAACACTATTATATGGGGCATGATGTAAATTAAAATACAGTTAATTCCTGAAACTATCTGAGTTAGAAGCAACACATTTCCCCCCTCCCCACACTTCCAGGGAAAGACCTAATTCCAACCATAAAATGTCAGCAATGGGCAAAAATCAGCAAAACTCAGTCCCTTATAAAGTATAATCAAGAAGACAATCTATTAAAGAAATAACAGCTTAACCCTGGTTTTCACTATTGTCTGAATTCCTAACTTTATGGAGGCTTCCTGCACAGCATGCACTATACAATACAAACCATGGCATCTATTCACACAGTATTCTTCAGCTTCAAAGCACTTTATGACCAGGAAGTCATGACACAAGCAAGCAGTTTCCTACTTTACAGGCAGGGAAACTGAGGCATACAAGAAGGCAATAACAGCCAATCCCATTATTTGATAGCCAAACAAGCATACTGCCTATGGAAAATTTGGTTCATTTTGTTACCTTGCATCAGAGCTAACAACATAATTCTGTACCACATTCTGTATCAGCTGCATTTCAGACTGAAACCTAATCCTTTCAAGCACTCATTACCTGTGTTGAAGGTTTTTATATTTCTATAACACACCTAAGTAATGGTTTTAGCTTGCATAACGAATTTTCTGAGCTCTCATTTTGAAGACAGCATTAGAAGTCACTCTAAGTCTTTTCAAACCTAAACAGTTTATATGAATTTACATCCTGAACTACAGTGTAATTTTAGAAGCTAGTTTTAGTTAACTGAAAAATTAGCAACATGGAAATTTTAGAATTAATATCACATTTCAAGTACAGAAGGTGACAGAAACAAGAGAACTGCTTCCACCCACAGTTTAAACTACTAAGTTTCCCCTGAAAAATACAAAACTCTTCCATACAAAGAGTTTTAAGTTTAAGTCTTGCATCTTACCTAGTAGAAGCAATGATGCTGCACCTTCCCAGATAGCTACAAAGAAATCAGTGGCTGAAACATATTTTTGCTGACTTGATGCAACTTTCTAAACAACAGAAGACAGCCTGCACAACAGCACATTTTCCTGTTCCGATAAGCAGCAGTCAGAACTGGTGCACAGTTACAGTTAGCTCTCCACTCAGTGCAAAGTATACGACAACAATGGAGTAATTCAGTGATTCTTCTGCATCAAGTTCCTCAGAACCTGAAAGCTGTCCTTCAGTAGGCAACATCCTCACTTATTGTGCCTGAAGATTAAGGTAAGCAAAAGATTAAGGTAAGCAAAAGATAATAATAGACTTACTAGAAGACAGGCACACGGGATGGCTGCTATCCCTGATCCTTCTCATACTCAGCTGTTCAATAAGGGCTCAACAGAAATGCAGAGTAAAGTTTAATATTTGCCTCCAGCCACACCCAAACGCATGGAGCTCAGCTCTTGCCATCTCACCCTCCGCACACACTACTCCGTTTATTTTGCACTGGCTTTGGGCCATAAATACGAGAAAGGAAGTTATGATGCAAGGTAGGTGGAGTACAGTAGGAAGTACCATGGGATTGTTCAGATTATTCCCAGTCTATATAAAGCACAGCCCTTTTCCCTTTTCATTGTAGCACAGCAGAAAACAAGACTGAGCCTTTACTCTCAATGGCACGGTAGTTTCTACTTGCACAGATTATTTACACGATAAGTTTGTCATGCATTTATATTTTATCTTTAGCAAAAATGTCAATTTTTTTCCAGGACTTCAAATACAACATACATCTATATGCACTTTGAGCAGGGGATGGGGAAAACAAACTGGAAAAAGCAAAACGGAAGCTTTCCCCTTCCTTTTTTTAGTCCTCCTTCTTACCCCTACTGTAGAGAGAACAGAATGAAAGCCATCTGCTTATGGTATATGCTAGTTCAACTGGGCAAAGGCTATAGCACAAATGCCACATTACATCTCACTATCAGGCATCTGAATCATCCTGATGGGATCTGAAGAGCTGCAAGGGAAACAGCCCCAGTTCCAGCCAAGTATTGTTACTGTCTGAAATTAATGGATGGAGGTTCGCTCTCATTCTACTTCATGGACCGCAACCTCAACAACAGAACTCAGCACAGACTTACTAATGAGGAATATGCAGTAGCAATCTTCCTGCCAAATCTTGTAGAAAATCATTACCTTAGATTAGCAATTTTGATTTTGTGAAGTCTATCAGGACTGGTAAACACAGGATTCCTGACCTACATCCCCTCTTCTTTCAGCAGAGCATTATGCACGCAGTCTTTCAGAGAGCTTTCCAAACAAAGACTTTTACTTTGAACCCAAATTACATTTTCCAACTTGACATTTTTCTTAAGGCATTTTCATACACAAGAAAGCAAAAGTCCTCCCACAAGCCAGACACCAGAAAGGTGTATGCAAATAAAGCTCACTATTTTGGATGTACAGGCAGCACAGGAGCAACATAACTCCCCATTCCTTGGCTGAGCTACCACATATCACACAAGGCAAGAAAATCTCAAACAAAGGTGGCTTTTAAAGTCACCCATACTTTTGCACTCCAAGTATCTATTGCAACATCAGCATTTAGTACGAACAAAAAAAAATAGAAGTTTGTAGTGGCTTGACCCCGGCTACATGCCCGACAACCACCAAAGCCTCTCTACCACTCCCCTCCACAACCGAATGAGGGAGACAAAATATAATGAAGGATTCATAGGTTGAGATAAGAAGCTGGCGATCACTCCCCAAATAATGTCACAGGCAAAACAGATTCAAATTAGAGATATTGACTGGATTTCACAGAATCGCTAGGTTGGAAGATACCTTCAAGATCATTGAGTCCAACCCATGCCCTAACAGCTCAACTAAACCTTGGCACCGAGTGCCACATCCAGTCCTTTTTTAAACACACCAGGGATGGTGACTCCACCACCTCCCCAGGCAGACTTGTTCACTCCTTCTGTAAAAAACTTTTTCTTAATATCCAACTTATATTTCCCTTGGCACAGCTTAAGACTGTGTCCTCTCATTCTGTCAGCTGCTGCTTGAAAAAGAGACCAACCCCCACCTGACTACAACCATCTTTCAGGGAGTTGTAAAGAGTGATAAGGTCACCCCTGAGTCTCCTCCAGGCTAAACACCCCCAGCTGCCTCAGTCATTCCTCAGAGGGCTTGTGTTCCAAGCCCCTCACCAGCCTTGTTGCCCTTCTCTGGACTATTTATGACTAAAAAATTCAGAGCTGCATAATGTGAAGTACAATATGACATTTCCCCCACCTTTCCAGCTCTTCCCCCCCAGCAGTGCACGGAGATGGGAATAGGGACTGTGGTCAGTTGATCAACATGTTATTCCTGCTGCTGCTCAGGGAGAGGAGTCCTTCCCCTGCCCCAGTGAGGGGTCCCTCCTAGGGGATAAAGATCTTCATGAACTTCTCCAGTGTGAGTCCACCCCAGGGCTAACAGTTCTCCACAAGCTGCTACAAGGCAGGTCACTCTTCCACAGGGTGCAGTGCTTCAGAGGCACAGCCTGCTCCCGCGTGGGAGTCCCCCACAGGGTCACAGGTCCTACCAGGAAACCTGCTCCAGCATGGGCTCCTCTCTCCACAGGTCTGAAGGTCCCTTCCAGGAGCCTCTTTCACCATGGCCTCCCACAGGTTCAGAGCCCATTCACAGCCTCCTCTCCCTGCTCTGGTGTGGGTATTGTCCATGGGCTGCAGGCAATCTCTATATCCCCGTGGACCTCCAAGAGCCGCAGGGGCACAGCTGCCTCACCATGGTCTTCACCACAGGCAGCCAGGGAAACTCACTTCCAGTGCCTGGAGCACCTCCTCCCCCTCCTGCATAGACCTTGGTGTCTGCAGAGCTGTTCCTCTCACATATTCTCACTTGGCTCTTCTCCAGCTGTAATTACATCTGCACAATATCTTTTTTCCCCCCTTCTTCCTAAATATGTTATCCCAGAGGTGCTGCCACCATTTCTGACTGGTCCAGCCTTGGCCAGCAGCAGGTCCATCTTGGAGCTGGCTGGAATCGGCTCTCCTACAAACCCAATACAAGGATAAAAACCAAACAAATTTGCCTGCAAGATATATAAAATACGTTGGTTTCAGTAACCCATGTAGGAAACCACAACCTTTTACTGAGCACCCACATTTGCCAACACCAATCATCTATATATAGCTCATTCTGCTCAGACCTGAATCCACTTGGATTTGCACCAATGTAGTTAAACAAGTGCAGAAATTCAGAGTAAACAAACCTTGAATATATTCTTCATATTCTACCACACAGCAGCATATTCACAGATCTTACCACTGCCATCTGTGTAGCTCCTCTCCTTCAATATATTCCCTTCCACTCCAAAATACTCCTTCCCTTTCTCCCCAAATCCTTCTTTGTGGCTTCCTGCAGACACTGCTTTTGCACTGTTGGACACTTTACCATAAACTCCTGCAAGCTGACTGTGAGAAAAGCAAGCCCACACATGGTGTTTGGGCTTGTACTGTTGGTGTCCTACTTGCAGCTTGCTCCTCCTCCTCCTGGAGCCAGCAAAGGAGAATTGGATCTTTGGAGGTTTGCCCCTTCAGGCAGACTCTGCCTCATCTTCTGTGCTCAGCACCAAGTTATAAACATTTCATACACAAAGAAAAAGAAATTAACATTATTTTCAGTCAGATAAAAAATGATACCATGCAATTCTTAGAACAGATACATACTACAAAAAAGGGGAACAGCGCAACTCATACAACATAATCACAGAAGGTTCCAGTTGCTCCTCCTCGCATTCTTCAGTATCAAAACGCAGTCTGTTCCTAATGATCCTAAAGCCAAGGCAACATCCAAGTAATGAGTAGGGTTATGAACTCAAGCTTAAGCCTGAATCATCTCAATTTTCTGTACTTACGTCAAACCCAGAGGAAGTCTTGGCACAAAAGAAAAAAAAAAAAGAGTAGTAATAACTACATAAAGGAAAATAAAAAAGAAAGGAAGCTGCTCTTGCTGCTCTAGAGTTTTGCATCCCCCTCATTGGGAATAAGTGCAATGGTTCTCTCAGCCTCCTAGGTGGCCAGAGGCCAAAAAAGAACCACACTAAGGGCTCCCTGTTGGGACTTGGGAGAATTACACTTCTCAAGATGGTCCTTTAAAATGCAGGCACTTTTCTCACAATGAAAAGAAAGCCCAGTGTTTTTCCAGATAATAAAAAAAGATTCTGCACAAGACAAGATTCTTCCTGGAGAAAAGCAAGAATAGATGTGCATCAGGGATGAAAGCATATCTAACACCACCTACACTTAAATAACACAGGCTATCACAGGATCTGGCACCTATCCCACCCACACCACACCTCCCACTGCCTAAGACACCAACTCTTTCTGGGTTTAAAAACACCCCTTTTCTGCTTCTCTTGCTTTTTTATTTTTGGGAATAATCTCACCAATAAAAAGACGATCAACATTCACACCATGAAGCAACTCCACCTCAGCCCACCCGAACACACAAGAAAAGTCACATTTATCATACGGCAAGTGCCTACCCATACATCAAGAACATTTGCTACTTAAATTCTATTTACTGATACCAGGGGGCTGTGCTGGTGGGAGCACCCAAGGGGGAGGGCAGGGTATGGATGCAGAACAAAATTCCTTTTTTTTGAGAGTCTATATGTTGTGGTGATCTATATATCTAAAACAGCATTAAAAAAAATAAACACAACAAGAGAGCAGAAGATTAGTGATGCAATAGCAACACAAAACAAATCATGTAGCAAGTCAGAAAACAAAGCACAGAATACTCATTTACTCCAACCCAGCAACTTTACAGAGCTCTGCCAAACACTTTTGAAAATACATCTTATTGGTCACTCCTCTAGGAAAACAGCTGTCAAAACCTGTGTCCTACCTCCATAAAACAGATCTGCGTCAAAACCAAAACACTCGTGACACACACAGGTCGGTCAGAGGACACACACCATTTCTGGCATCTGAAACAACGACATGTTTAACCACACAGGTTAATTCCAGGGGGGGAAAAGTCACAGGACACACTGGGCCGTTCTGTGACACAGGCTGACCAGTCTGGTACCCTAAAATGCATTACTACAAAGGCAAACTCAGAGGCATTTTAGCACATCACAGGCTGCGCTGACATCTCCTTTATGCTGGAATTCCAGAACGTGCTATTCAGCCATCTTCCTTCAGGACAAGCAAAAAATAAACCAAACCAACCCAAACTAGGGATTTCAGACCACACAACACACTAGTGTGCCTGTTTACTGCTTTCTCAGTCCCCTCTGCTTCCTATATATTTGCTGTTAAAATGTAGAGGCTTCCTTGTAACATCTTCTATGTATTACCAAAATAAATTACATGGTTTTTGCTAGTCCAGCTTAATCCTTGCAGCGAGTGACAATGCCCAAAGATGGTGGAGAAATTCCCCTAATTTACCAGCTCTCAAGGGAGGGAAGGAAGAGGATAAGGTATCATCTGACTGCTCCAGCTCAGCCAACCTAAATGGTGAGCCATGATCTTCCAAATCCACCTGTTATTTCTGATTGCACAGCCACATGACAAACCACTTCCACCATGGAAGTCCTTTAGTTCCTTTTTGCTTTTAGTGCAGGCAGCATTTCCTACAATCACTCAAGTCCTCACTAAATTCAAGGGGAAGCTACAAAAGACACGTGGCTTTGGGTGTGGATGGAAACTAAAGGAACAAGACCATCCATTTCAGCAGCATCCTACTATTAAATTAATTAGGTGTAATGTCACACCACACCTCAGCAGAGGGGCCACTCTTCCCAATTCACCACCAGCTCTAGGTGTGCACACACTCCTCCTGCATGGGGATGACCTTCACTTGTCACATCCAGGTGACTGCCAGGACACATAGCATTGCAGACAACCAACACAGCCACGCCAAAGATTGCCAGCATGAAACGTCTGTGCTTGGTGATCACACCTATTTGACAGCAGCTGATATTATTATTCAAAGCCACAAAGGAGGGGTTTTGTTGTACTGCTTCTGGGCAGCAAACACACAGGAAGTCATGAGTAACTAAAGCAGCACCCCTTCAGTCCGCATAGAGGGCACACTGAGCATTTGCAACAAAACAGACGGAACTTTGTTATAATTTTGCAGGTTAAAAGGGATCAACGGGGCTAGTTCAACACGGGAAATGATTGATGGCCAGACAGTCTTAGCCAACCACTTTACAGTAACAGGATATGCAAAACTACAGCAGAACTGGGAACGAGAAATCTTGTCCCTTCAGTCAGCCCATGAGCCCAAGCAACCTGCTTGATCCAACCTTTGCTCCTGTGATGTGGAGCTCTACACACGTTAACTTGTATCCCAAACATTCAGGCACTCTACCAGACGCTGCAGAAGGGTGGCAGATTGTAGAGCTGATCACTGTCTGACAGGTTTTAATTTAGTGCTGCTCACTCCCCACAGCTCGTTCCAGGCAATAGCAGGCTCTGCAGACACACCAGCTGAGAAGTGAAGGGAGAACAGTTCAGCAGGGCAAGGCAGCAGAGCTTGCTGGGTGGCTTTTGGCTTTCTTTACAAGTTGTCACCAAAGTCATGGCAGTGAACAAGACAGTGTTGTACGGAATGGTGGTTGCTTAGGTGATGTCACACCTATTTTAAATGAATTAAACAGAACAGAATTTAAACAAATAACATTCATATTATGCCAGACTCCTCTTGCTTCAAGAGCTTCAGAAGTTGTTCTTTTCAGCTTGGCTGCTCATTCAGCTTCCCTGGAGGTAGAAAACTTCTTCTCTTAGCCAACACTGATAAACACTATTTGCAGGGAGAAGTACCCTAAATAACAACGTTTTTGTGCAACACTGGTAAATCACTCTGCAGAAGGGCCCGGTGAGCAAGACTACGGACAATAGCAGAGGCACAACAGTACAGAAGCACAGAGCGCTGTTTCCATGGCTGCCCTGCACAAACCTTTCCTTGTAGCAGAAGGTGCTCTCAAAGGCTGGAAGACAGTGTGGCTGTTGCTGATGGAGAGGCTACAGGGCAGCATGACAGGACAGCAACGCTCCTCAGGAACATGGCCTGGACACGAGCCATGGCAGAGTCCCTTTGCCCCTTGGTGTTTCATAGGTGAGCTTCCCGGCATTCTCCTGGGAAGCCTGGTTCATTTTGCCTGGTCCCTTGCACTCTGCCTTTCACGACTCAGTGACACCTCCCTCCCCATGTTACAGCCAGAAATCAGTCATTCCCTGCTGTGCCAGCTTCTCCTGAACACTCGATTATGTTGAGAGACACACAGTTGTACTACAGCTGAGACCACAGAAGCTCTAACAAATTCTAGGAATACCATCCTTTAGAGGGTCTTCCCTGGCTTAGGACATCCAAAGATGGCAAGAAAGGGTTTCACTTGTCTGGAGAAGTCAAGCAGGAGCCAACAATCACTGCTCTGCGTGATTCAAATACTGATCTAGGTAAGATTCTGCATTCAGGACAGCAAATACTTAGGTATGACAGAAAGCAGAGTGAAAAAGGTCTTTGCACACTCCTGAAAAAAATGAGAAAGCGCACTAGACAAGCCAGCACCCTCAGGAAGCAGGGAAATTAACAAGTTACAACTGTGCACAGTACGACAGAAACAGCTGAGTAAGAGACCCAGCTACAGGGAGTAAAAGTCCTCCACTAAATTCCTATTATTTGCTAGCCCAGCCGAGTTGCACAACTTCAGCTTTATTCAGCAAAACAAAGGAACAGAAGGGTGAGATCTCTGTGTCTTGCTGAAGAGGCTGGTGGCTGCTGAAACTCAAAAGAGGACAGTCACCTTGTAAAAGGTCATGCCTCCACACCTTGAGAATGCAACAAGGATGAACTACAGCAGTGCTTCCAGCTCCCTCTTCACACACTCACAGGCTGCTGCTACACTGGAGTTACTGTGGTTTGGTGCAGAACAGAGCTCAAACCCATTAAAGAATCCACTGAAGAAGATTTAAAAAAAGATTTTACTCTTAAATGACAGAAGGAAAATTAAGGTAAGAAAAATACACAACTCCAGAGACTCTCCCTTAGCTTTCAATTCAAAGAAACAATGGGATTTAACACCCTAATGAAACAGAGGAAAACCAGTAATCTAAACTTAGATCTAAATTACTCCTTAAGCAGTTAAGTTTCACAAAATAGAAGTATCAAATGACAAGGAAAATCTCCTAACTTACTCAACATAAAACCAAAACAAACCCCACATGCTGCTTCTTATCCAAGATACATCTCAAAAAGTGAAATAATATTTATTTTATATACTTGTAAAGGATTTGAAAAAGCATCTCTTTCAGTGCCCATTCTCAAGCATGGAATACAATGAATTACCACCAGAGTTCTCTCCCCATTTGTTATTAACCCTACAAATCATTTAAATATTGATGTTGGATATGAAAGACCTGTATGCCAGGTGCACCACAATGTACCATTTGGTTTGACTCCACAAGTCCCCCACATCCCAGGCTGAACCCACTGCATGACCTCTAACAAATGGCTTGACCTCCCTGCAGCTTCTGCTCACTTTAAAGTTATGATCCATAGCAGTTTGCATTTCACAGATCAAATGTTTGATACAGAATAACTCAAAGTGTCAGAACCTTTAAAGTCATCTTCCTGTCAACTCTGTGGGAACACGTCCATGTTTTTACATGAGTTTGGGTATTACAACTCAGATACACTGCAGATAAAGGCTTTTAAGAATCAATTTTATTATCAAGAGAACCACATAGAACAAGTGATAACTGCAGTACAAGCTTGATTTTAAAATGTCTATGCTTTACATTGAAGAAGGATGAAATAAAAATATGAATAGGATTTTTTAAAAAACTAAAACCCTAGAAAATGCACTAAGTTTTCCCCTAACATTCCTTTTTAAAATAAACACCAGTAAAAGGTAGGGCATATCCTATTAAGACCTGGAAGCATCACGGCACCATAGAAAAAATTTGTACAGAAACTATGTTACCAGCTCAGTAAAAAAAATTACTGGTATTAATGGCATAGAAACAAAACCCAAAGGGCTCAATCTTAGACACCAGTGGGTTCAACATCCACAAAACACCACCCCTATGGTGAAATACCCAACGAGGACACATGCGTGACTAATTCTAAACAGCAGCAGCGAGATCCTGAATGTTGATGATTAACTAAATGCAAACAGCAAAAGCAGAAGACAATTTTGTGCCCTTTAACACATCAGAGTCACAGTTGCTGTTCTGTCCCCAACTCACTGTTCCCTCTCCATGTACATTTATCCTAACTACAGCAAGTTACCTAACACTGTTTTAAACAACATTTCAGATCTTTCACGTTCCACAGAAAAGTCTGAAACCTCTAAACCAGTTAAGCAATAGTGACTAAGATAATTAAGTACACTTCACATGATGTCCAGGACTTCTAGTGACCTTTACTCACAGTATCATCCCACTGTTTGGGAACTGAAGATCAAAAAGCCTTTGCCTGACTCACAAGTGACTAAGCTGACAGAAACCAGGCCTCAAGATAATAAAACTGAGAGCAAAGAAGTTTTATCTGCTCCTTACCTCCTGAATAGGAGCATCCTCCAGTTTCCAGAGCACTAGGTTTTACATTTCACAAGAAGGTAAAAGCCCAGACATTAAAAGGATCTGGGTGTTCCTTTGTTGTCAGCAGGTATATGCACAAGGAACCAAGAAGTCCTTCTTTAGCTGTGCCACCAAGCCACGGAAGGTAGCTTGAGCCGGTCTCAGGGTTACCCGACTCCTTCTCCAGGGAGGCTGCACGGCAGCAAGACACGACTCTGCACGTAATTAAACAAGCTCCAAAACACACACAGTGGGAGAGAAAGGAGAGTCCCCAAGGCAGGCTGCTAACAAGGACGGAGGCCAGACAAATGCAGCACTTTCACGACTGTTTCTCCATCAATAATTTGAAAGGAATGCTAGGCACACTGCCATCCCACTAGTTTATTCTGTGGAAATAACCTTTGTACCTGCATCTTTTAAAGTCCAACTGACTTGCATGTAAATTAATCCCATAAAGCAGATCAGCTCACCAAAAAAGCAGAGATCCCATCTGACAACACTAGGAAGGAGAAGACAAAATTCTGTGAATTATCCATCCATCCCAAACTCCTTGCCTGCATACTAGCCCTTGAAAGTGTAAGTGCAACACCCCCATGAGGCACTCAGCCCCTCAATGGTTCAATAGATCAGAAGAGGCATAATTAACTATTCCCATGGTCTCCACAGCTTGATCTGGTATGAATTTGTAATATTGCCCTTCCCCCACATCTGAAAAAAGCCACACAAAGAAACAAAGATATGAACACGCTGCTGTGTAATATAACACAAATTGCAGGCAGAGTGCTGTGGTATTAAAAAAGACATAGGAGAAAGTAAACACATTTAAAACTATTCCTGGAACAATTATTCACCGGATCGAAAAAAAGTAAAAGTAAAAAAGATCTGGTTGTAACAGCATGAAGCAAAGGGAGGGGAAAAAGAAAAAGAGCACTCTGGGAGCCTCAAGACAGTGTTTTCTATTGTGCAGAACAACCGGTCAGAGGCTGTAAGAGAAGTGCAAGAGGTTTGAGAAGTTTAGAGCTAAGACAGCACAGTAAAACAATCAACTAAGTTTTATTTAGCATTCTAGACAGAATACTTAAACACTGAGTACCACATTAAAGTGTTTGAATATGGTATTAAAACTTTTAAATTATTAACATTAAGTGAATATTCAGTTAAAAGAACACTTAATAAACTAAATCCTCCAATCAGATGAAGATATGCAGCATATTCTTTGAAGAGCTCACAGTCTGAAACTCCATTCCTGCACTGAAATCCATGAAAGGGGCCAAGGAAAACAGTGTTAATGACTGATAAACCTGATCAGAGATAAATAATTCAAAGAGCACAGGAAAGAGCACTGAGATCCTACAGTTCACTTATTCCTCTCATAAACTCTGCTGAGGGTCCATTTGTTTATAAACTTACAGTTGCTTATCTTACAGAGCACAAGGGATTCACTTCTGCTAAAAGTTCTTTAGTTGAACGATTAGAAGAGCATTTCCTACAAAAATTCCCAAAGGCAGGCTACTACTAGACTACCTCAGTAAATCAGACTTTATGCAGCAGTTCCAATTAACTGGAAAACAGCTTTAACTGTAGGAGTCTTTTTAAAGGTAAAACATACATGTATCCGCAAACCAGTGAGCGTTCTGCAATGAAAATATGTACTTGAAGTGCTTACTGGATGTGGCAACTCCAAGAAGATCACTTGGGACAAGATGTTAGACTTCAGAAGGAAAGCACTACTCCTTGTAGTATCAAAGTTGCAGCATTACACTTGAAAGCTTAACTTGATTAGAAAAGAACACAGTTATCAAGAATTTCAGTGTCAGACATTTCAGTAATTTCTGATGATAAAAGGCAAAACTTAAGGAATTAAAGTGCTCTCCAGTTTGCTAAGTTAGTTTCTGACAATATAGCTGTGGGTCTGGATCCATCCTGATTTCAGGAGGCCCCCAGTAACCAATGGGCATAATTCAAACTGAAAAATTAATCCTTATCTAGATGAAGGGGGCTTGATCTAAAAAGTTCTCTGGGTATTAAAGGGTAGCTCAATCTACCACATCCCACATTCTGCCAGAAGAAAAACCCCAAACATTTACCCAGCATGCATAATGACCCAAATTATTTCTCAATACATGCTCCTTTTAGGGTAATAATGTAAAATAAAAGGAGAAATACCGATTATGCTGTGGAAAAATATGTTCTTTTAGAAAGTGTTTCCAGCTCCTTTTCACTACTTAGCAGTACCAGTTACACTCCCACAAGCCTTCACAGATGAAAGGTGATACAACCTCACACAGCTTGCTAGCATTAACCCTGTTATTACCTTCATCAGTACAGCTACACACAAATTACTTCTTAGTACATCCTCGTGCAGGCTCAATCACATTGCCCTGACATATGGTTACAGCAGCAGTTCAGCTCCTATCTGTCATTACCATAAGGAAAACATTCCCATTTCAGGGTAGTCTCCCAAAAGCAAGAGGAGTTATGCTGCTACAGCAATTTGCCAGCTTTTCCCTGGCAGCTGCTCAGAGGTGAATTCCTGGCCAGGCTCAGGTTGCCTGTACTTCCCACTTGGGGAACAAACTGCGTCGTTTAATCCTTTGCCCACGCTCTGTTCTGGAGCACAGGAGATGGACCTGGAGCTAAGAGTAAAAAGTCATATACAGATTATTTTATTTGTAGAGTGGGGAAAAGAAGGAGGCATCCTGAACTTTAAGAAAGAAAACATTTTGTATATGGTTTAGGGCCAGCCTACTTCTCATTCAAACAATGCAGAAAAAGATACTGAAGTCTATGAACACTTCATTACTGAATAAATCAAAGAGCCTTCATGTCCTGCTCCCTCCTTTCTTCAAATCCTCCTTCTCTGCCCATCTCAAACATTTAATTTTTTGTGAAGAGAGAAATTATGTTTTGCTTTTTTAATTAACTAAAAGACAATGAGGAAATCTGGAGAAAAGCTTTTTAAGCTGAATTAAAAGTTCTAATACTCAAAATACTTACATTTTTAATTCCTTAAGCCACTTTCAACCCTCATAAACCTTTCATTATTCGCAGTAAACACAACGTGAAAAGGGTGCATTCATCCCTTTATTTACGTGTTAAAAACCAGAATTTCTAATGAGTTGAGTCATCAACCAAAGAGAAGTCTGAGCCACCGGGGCAATGCATACTCTGGAACTTGTCACCTGCAAATAGCTGATGGGATAAGACTGCGCCTCTTTGTTTTCGTCTTTATTTAAACTCATTGACAAGGAACTCACCAGCAACAGCATCTCCTGGAGATTTCACTGATATAAACCGAGCTGTTTTGACACAGATTAACACCTTATTATATTTACTGCTTGTTTCTCTAAGTTTTTACAAGCAGACAACACCACTGTTGCACAACATATTAACTATTTAAACTAGTTGGGCTCATATTCTGTCTGTTCCTCCCTCATTAGGTAGAGCAATCGTCACCCAGCCTTCTCTAGTGTTCTGCGAGATCAAATTATCGCTCATTATTTCCTTCTAATTGCAGGGGAAGAACCTCACACCTATAGCAAAACAAGTTTCCCTGAAACACCCACATCCTTCCAGCATGGATTCCCAGGTTCACCTTTCAGTACAGCTCCTTATTGCTTGTTCAGTCAATTCCTTGAAGAGTTAAACTAGAAATAATATTTAATACAAGAGTGCTGTTGAAAGAACCACCTATGCGTGCAAAGCTCCTCGGTAAGACAGGCCACATCGCCCGGGGGAGGATGGCAGAGAAGACACTTTAAAGCACCCTCAGCTTGCACTAAATAGGTTTCAAGCTTGTCGGGATTTTCCATACATACTCCAGTCTATCAGAACAACAGAACATGGATTTCACCGGGTATCCCTGCCACTAAACCCAGGTATTTAGTGGCAGGTGTGCTTTCAAAGGAAACTATTTTACGTCACCACTTTCCCATATATTGTGCCGGAAACTAAGGAAAAGCTGCTGGGTTTTGCTTTCATCCACCCGCAGCTGACAAAAACGGTGCAGTTTTAAAATTCATGATAAAACTCCTTACAAGAGGTAGTGCTCCGTGTGCCTTTTGAAAGCGTTAAAACAGAGACAACTCCCTCCCAGAGGTGGACAGGTTTAGCACACACCGCCGCCAACAGCTCCCGAAACTCTCCCGGCCGAGGTCGGGAATACCTGCCCCGAGAGCTCCCGGCACTCCGAACCGTAAACAACGTGGACACCATCTTCCCCTGGGAGCCCAGGCACTCCGAAACAAAGCCACCCCCACGCACCAGAAGCAGCACGGTTCAAACCAACTTTAAGAACTTCATACCATTAAAAACAAAACACAGAAAAACCCCAACAAAACAACAGAAAATAAGAAGCATTCATGAGCCAGACGAAGCGCCAGTTTAGCCGGCGGGAGCGGGGCGAGCAGCCTTATCTCCCGGGAATGAGGCGAAGGAGAAACTCCAGGCGCTGCGGGCCCCCCTCCACCCCGCTCCGCTGCCGGGGCCCCGCGGCCCCCCCGGCCCTGGCCCGGCTCCAGCGGGCCCGTCTAACAAGTTGATCCCGGCGTGAAAGAGCAAGAAAAGGAAAACCTAGGAGGGGGAGGGGAAGCCCCTGCGCGGCCCGCGGAGTCCGGGCTAAGGCGGGGGAAGGCGGGCAGGGAACGCCGGAGGGAAGGAGGGTCGCTTCCCGCCCCCCTCCACGTCCGCAGGATCCATTTTCCCTCCCGCTGCCCCACTCCAACTTTCCGCTCGCCGCGGCCCGGGACTCACCGGCATCATCTTGGAGCCGAACCGCATGGGGGCGGCCGGTGCCGGCCCCGCCACCCGGAGCGGGGAGCGGCGGCCCAGGGGTGCAGAGACTACGCTGCCGCCGGGACGAGACGACCTGTTGCGGGAGGCGCCCGGCTCGGCTCAGCCCAACCTCACCGCCCGCCCTCTGCTTTGTTCCCACCGGGAGCCGCTCTCCCACCGCCGCCTACCACCCCCGGCTCCGCTCCGAAACTAACCCCGACCCGGCGAGGAGGAGCCGCCGCGCCCCGCCCGCCGCCCACCCCCGGGAGGGGCCGGCCCGCCTCCTGCCCCCGCCGGGAGCGCCGGCCCGGAGCTCCACGAGGGAGGTCAGACCTCCCGGTGCTCGGCGCTCCGCGGGGGCTGTGACAAGACAAGAGCCGTGGGAGTCCCCGCGGGTCGCCTCCTCCTGCACGCCGCTCCGATTTCGGGGCCCCGCGGAGGTCACAGGGGCATGCAGACGCAGCCCGGTTTGCCCTGGATGGGCAGCGCGGAAGCGCGGCTGGGAAGCCACCGGCCAAGGTCAGGCTTCAGCAGCAGAGCCTCCCCTAGCCTGATCTGCGAGCCCCTGCCGTCCCTACTGCCTCAGACGGACCGTCCTACAGACGCCTTTTAGCCCCTCGTGTACGCAGTCGATGGAGCGTCCCTGCCCAAGGCACGGTTTATTTTGCTGTTATTTTTTATTGGACCTGGTGATTCGATCAAGTCAGACCTCATTGAGATGACAAGTCTTTATATGGGCTGTCAAAAAGGCATCCCCACAAATATTTTGCACCCACTTAAAAGGCGGAGGGAAAAAGTTATCCCTTCCTTGGAGCACTGCGCAGGACACCCATTTCAGACCCAGGCACTTTGCTAGCAGCACTTGAGAAGCTCTCGCACGGCTTGGAAGAAAAGTGTATTCAATCAGCACCGTTATAGGGCTCTCTCGGCACGAAAACCAGCTCCATCTGTTTTTGCTTCTCGTATTAAAATCTTGGCAGTAATTAGACAGGATAAAAGAGGAGGAGATTAGAAGTTCCCAGATGAAGGAAGAGCAAAACAAGAACCTAATTTGTATACAAACATCTCTTTTTCTAAAGCAGTAAAGAAACTTTGAGAGCATGATTAATGCCCCCCGCCCCTTCCCTCAGGAACACCTAGGTGGTAAGCAAGCACTGTTTAATACAATAGTGCTGCAGTGGAAGGGACAGGGATAAAACCCCGTGTCTCTCTGTACGTGTTTGTCCCGATCCCGGGGCCTCTCCCGCATTTCTCCCCCCCAACTCCGCTCTCCGCGCTCCTCGCCCCCGCGCCACGGCCGGCCAATGAGGAGGCGCCGCCACC
>VXBU01010831.1:509419-526545 GCA_013400315.1 Bombycilla garrulus | reverse complement strand
CGCTGGCGCCCATGGAGCCGCCACCGCAGAGCAACACGCTCATGGGGCTGCCCATCGTGGCTATCGAGAGCATCCTCAGCTTCCTGTCCTACGATGAGACGAGCCAGCTGCGCTTGGTAGGGGCCGCGGAGGGGAGGCGGCGGGGCGGGGGCCTGGCTGCGGCCGGGACCGGGCTCAGCCCGCCGGGCTCTGCCCGGGGTGGATAGTCTATTGTGTCTCATATGTGTCTTTATTTTTACTTATAGGGCTTAAGCCTACAGGTGTAGGAGGTGGTGAGCCTGCTGCTCCTAAAATCCTCCCCTATATAGAAATGTGGGTCAAAAAGGTGTAAAAAAAAAAAAAAAAAAGACTGCCTGCTTCTTCCAGTCTTAGTGGATTTGTAATTAATAACATTAGTATCTGCGCCTCTGAACTTGATAATGCCAAAAAACCCCACAGCTGTCAGCGAGGAGATCAATGTATATCGATATTTAACTGCCTGCATAAGGAGCCCGATGTAAACCATGTCATATTATGATAAGCTGCTGTCTTACTGAATCTCTTACGAGGTTGTAAATGGAATAATAGTGAGGGAATTAATGCACAGCTTATGTAACTCTCAGTAAACGTGCATGCACGTTCCTATTTTAAGAACTCGATTAGTCTAAACTGGATAATATTACAAGCGTATTTCTGCAGGAAATTGGACTGCCTGTGGCCTGGATCAGCAACCTGAAGTGTTGCATCCTGACTGTAACTTTAAACCGAAAGCTCTTCAAGCAAAAAATCTGTTCTCATTTATGTTGCTCCAAGCACACCAGTTTCTAAATATTTCTAGAGTGTGCTGTCAGTCCCCTAAAGAGAAGGTAGCGGATCTGTAGAAAAGATGTGGTACTTTGTGAACCACAGAATAGTCTGAGTTAGAAGGATCACAAAAGTGCAGCTTCTGGCCCTGCACAGGACAGCCCCAAATCGCAGTTTGACCACAGGGAAGGGAAGTACATCACATGGTGTTTGGATATGCCACGTTTCAGGCTCAGAATTGCAACGGCATGCACAGCCCATGGCTGCACCTTTCCCATTGCACCTTATGAATGGTAGTGCCTGTGGGAGCCCTCACAAGTCAACAGAAGGCTTTTTCTTTCTCCAGCACTAAGTGTTTGTAAGCAATGCTGTGTTGGCAGTGAAGGTGAGAGGAGGAAAGGTAATGATGTCAGGACTAAACCAGCTGTTTAACTCTCACTGGCACTTAGGAAGCAAAATGTGACACTTTTATGCTCTCTCATGTAGAACGTCCAAGTTCCTTTTTTCAGAAGAGGACTGTCCCTTTCAAAACTTTCAGAAATATGCAAAACCAGACTGGATAAATACCAGCTTTGAAACATACATAGAACAATACTGGGAGTAAAATGAAGGAAACTATTCAGTTGGTCTTCCCCTATTTTGAGTTTTTGAGTCAGTGACAGCCAAGAAAATTAATCTCCATCAAATTCCTAACTGTTCCCTTAAGCACATCAGAAAGCATTATGAGCATTCTTCTGAGAAGAAAGCAGCCTTTTGTTAACCAGCAGTAATGTAAAGAATCAAAGCCTTTCTGGTTTGAGTCATAAGCTTGATCAGCTGGGTCTTTCAGGTGGCTGTTTAGAGCTGAAGGTGTTCTTTTGGCAGTTCACTGAGACGCAGAGACTGAATGTTCTTCACAGCTCCAGATGCTGTTGTCAGAGAATTAAAATAGCCTTTAAAAGTGGCAGTGCCCAGGCATAAATTCCTAATGAAATTTCATTACTTTGGGGTTTTTAACAGTGGTGAGTAGCCTTTGGAAAGACCTGTGTATTCCTGTTCTAAGAGCTGCCTTGCACAAACGGTAAATTTTTGTTTTCTGTGAGAACTGACTTGAGCTGCTTATCAAAGATGAGTGAGTGTGTCTTATAAGAAGTAGTATTGTGCTAAACATACATTGCAGGATCACATTAATTGAATTACAGGTGTTAAATTGTTCAGGCCTCAGGCATATTAGAAACATGCCCAAAAGCAGCCTCATTACCCCTTAGGATGTGGGATTCTGTGGGATAAAACATCTTGAGGAAGGCAGGAAAATCCAGACCATCAATCGACCTATGATTATACATGTTTAGACAAAAAAATGTGGATTCCCTAGACCAATAATTTTGATGCAATCTCTAGAGCCCAGCGTGGAAGGAATGGATGTCCTAACGTGCTATTTTATTTTGAATAACCTCAGCTCAGTGACCCATAAAAAAAAGAAAAACAAATTCTCTGAGTTGAACTGTGTTTGGATCTACAGTGTATACAAGACAACAGATCAAGGAGTTGGCTGGGTGGAAGGATGTAGAACACCAGAATGTTTTTAGATTGAAATGGAGATAGGAACCTGCATTGTTTATGTGGAGCATAACAAGGAGCATAATCTCAGGCATAAGATCCAGAAGCCTTTTTCTGTCACCAAAGGATGAGGTAAAGAACATTTCCTGCTTGTGATGATCATCATCAGGCGAGGCAAGACCGTGGGCCCCTCATTGTGCAAAAAGCACTTGCTTTCCTGAGCATAATGCTTTCTGCTATTCCTGGAGTTACTGTGTGTAAAAGCAGTAATAAAGCACCTACTGGTTAAGCAGTGAAGTAGATCCAAGGAACAGAGACTAAACAATAGGTATTCAGAGAGCAGTCATGTCTGAAATGAGGGAAATCTTGAGCCCTCAAACTTTTGTTCAGACAGAGTGAATGAGAGGAAAAGCAGCAGCATTTTGCTCTCAGCCCTTTAGAGTATTTACTTCATCTGCTTCCTCTGATGATCCCCATGAGAGAAACACAGAAAACCCCAAAGATGCCAATGTCTGAAGCTGTAATGCTCTGGACAAGCCTACTGTGCATGCTGACAAGGAAGCTCACTATCTTCCAGCTTTTCAAGGATCCTTTTATTCGGATATTTTTGGTGACTTGCAGAAGCTTTGAAATTTTTATCTCAGTGGGATAATAATGAAATTCTTATATTCCAGTTTCTTTTTCAGTCACGTGTCTGAGCTTGGAAAGGCACTTCCATTCAGGCTATTACTACAGCAAGCATGATTAAAATCACACAGTCCACAATGTCTTTTCATGGGCACTCTGAGAAGGTTATCTTGGATTCTGACACACATCAGAATTGCTTAGATTCTGCAGCAAACTTGTGCTTATTTCCTGCACAGCACAAGTAAGGACTGATAGTCTTTGGACATCATTCCAAATATTCCCAGTTTCAGTTGGTCTGTATTTACAGGCATTTCTATTTTAAAGTTTCTTGATGACGTTATAAGCATTTTGCCACTTACTTTACCCTCATAAAGGCATTTTATGGAACGTGGTGTCAGTGAACTGTCTAAAAAATTAACATATATCGAATCTAAATACTCTAGGATATTTTGTATTTGTTTTGGAGTTGGTTATCTGGTAGTGAAGCTTGGAAGAAATAAGACATGCTTGAGGAAACGGAAGTTAATAAATTGTGTCAGTTTGTTTAGAAATTAAGTGGAAAATTAGTTGATACGATAATAGAAAGCTGTTATCACATGAAAGTCAGCACATGAAGAAGCAAGCTCTCTTTCTGCTTTTTACATGGACTTGGAATACCTTTCTAACCCTGAAACTTCAATACAGGGTCTGGTTGGACTTGACCTTTGAGGAAACACAGCCTCTTTCAGCTCTGTGACTAAGATAAGCAAATACTCACCAAAATTGCAAATACAAGGATAAGGAAATTCAACTTATGATCTGTCAAATAGCTAATCTCAAACTGTCTTGGACTACTATGGACGCCTAAAAGTGTAATGATGCTACTTTGCATGAGACTGTGCTGTCTACAAGAGATATATTGTTCCTATAAATCCAGGTGCTATATGGTTTACATGATGAACCAGCTGAAAATTATGAGATGCTTGGTAAATAAGTTTCAAACAAACACTTTGATTTCTGGTGGTACCGGTGTTTGGATTCTAGACTGATTATTGGCTAAATATGAGTAATGTCGAGAAATTGGAGCAAATAACCCTTGGTGCTGTGTAGGGTAAGCGGAGGAGGCAGGTGAAGAACCCAGTGCGGTTGGAGTGGCGGGCTGTCCGTCCCTGCGAGGGCCGCTCTGCCGGCAGATGTCACTGTGCGCGAAGTTAAAGCCTCCTGTGCCGCCTCCGAGCGCTGCTCTGAGTGTGGCTGGAGATGTTTTCCTCCTGTGCCCGGTGACTGCAGAGCTGACGCAGCCCTGTGCAGGTACCCGTTCCTGCTTCAGGCGTTCGGTACCGTTAGAGCTGCGAGAAAGCTGCAGAGCCTTGAACTCAAAGACGATTTAAATGCGTGCACCCCGGAGCTACGAGCTCAGGGAAGAAAGAACGATTTCCTCTCTCCTGTGGGAAGGGCCAGCATTTTTCCTTATACACAGGAGATAATTTAACTGGATCACTGAATGTGGGGCAGAGTGTGCTGAGACTCTCCCTCTGCAGTTTGCCTGTCTGATCCTTCTTTGTTAAGCAGAAGGATCTAATAGCGAGGAGCACAGACAGATCCACAGTCACTGCCATTCAGATCTGTCTGAAAGCGGGCAGTTCTCACAGAACTTCAACCAGCTGAGACACAAAGCATAACTTCTTTCTTTTTTCACAGAAGGCATTACACAAAGTAATTGCAGGTTTCTCTGGGAGAAGTGAGAATCTTCTTCCTCAAGGTATACACCTACATAGACCTCGAAGATGAAATGAGGAGTGAATAGAGGAAAGGAGTGTTTAATAATAATAAAAAGAAGCGTATTTATTGGCAAGTGGGGTCACGGTGGGAGCTGTGGACTTTAGTACCTAAAAAACCCAACAAAACCAAAACTATTTTGAAGAACAGTTGGGTCACTAAGCTCTTGCATCTTCAGAACTGAATAGCAATTGCTTTAAACTTTTGAATGAGTTAGCTTTGTCCTCTAACTGGTAACTTTGCAAAGGTTTGACTGTAGCAGTTTGTTATATCTTCTGCAGCTCTTCCGTCCCTTCTTCCTCAATCTGTGGGGCAGAAAAAAACTCTGAGACTATTGGTGTCCAACAGCAAATAAAGGAATCCTTTAAACAGAGGAGAAAAGACTTTTTTATACAAAAAGGATAATCTTGTTCCGTGTGTGATGTTTTCCATGTGTTTTTAAATTTAATTGTGGTTGACTTCAAAAACATGAGCCTTAAACACTGGAAGAAAACTACTTTGATTTCTTGTCTTTAAAGGTTTCTGTTTCTGAGACTACAAAATTTCTTCTACCAGAATCACTCTGGAGACCATGCTGAAAGCCAAGCATGGCATTTGCAACTTCCATTAAAGTCAGAGGAAATTGTATTTTCTTCTTAAAGGTGGCATTCAGCCTACTGTTAGGCAAAATCAATAGATTTTTTGTGAACTGAGTGAAACACAGCTGCTCTTTTTTGGAGTATCATTATCTTTAGTGGAGATGGGGATGCCTTAATCTCAACTGAAGTTTTTCCTTGATGAAATGGAGCAAAAAACAGTAAGAGAATCTTTTGCTACCTGGCAAGTAGAGATTAGATAATGTAAAAATGACCTGTGGCCTTAATTGAGCCTTAAGATTTCTTTTTACTTAAATACAGGTTTGTAAGCGAATGGACTTGGTTTGCCAGAGAATGTTAAATCAGGGATTTCTGAAAGTGGAAAGATACCACAACTTGTGTCAAAAGCAAGTTAAAGCTCAACTTCCAAGGTATGTAGCAGTTAAATCTGGAATTAAATTTAACTGTGTTAGATTCATTTAAGCAGATTATTGAAAAGGAATTCCTTTCTGGCTAATTCATCTTATATATCTTGAAAATCTGAGTCACGTTTGCCTTTATTTAATTTTTTTTTTTCTAAAAGCACCTCAAACCTAAGATTTAATTACTGAATAATAGTGTGAAAAGTGTGTCAGGTATTTCAAACAGAGAAGTCTGGATTCTGTATTACTCAACTTTTCTGGCAGATCAAGCAAGGATTCCTGGGAATGAATAAATGCCATTCCTTTTCAAGACCAACTGCCTTCACTGATGATTTATCAAAGACTTTGCTTTAAAAAAAAAGGGCAGTTTTTTTTTCACTGGCAAGGACTAAACAGGAGCAAGGAAGAGGGATTTGACATATGAGCATTACTGGGAACTGGTTTCTCACTAAAGCAGTGTCTTTCTTCCTCTTTCCAGTGAATAAGTGCAGCTGCTGCTGTGAACTATCAGATTTCTCAGTCAGAATGAAGAGACTAAATGCTACTTAGCATAGAGATCCTTTGTCAGAAAGCATTTCTATCTCAACCTAAACTTCATAGTAGTTCTTCACTATGTAAACTTCGCAACTAATAAATTATGTTTATTAATTCAATTGCATTGAATACTGACCATATGAGTGAGTGGGATAAAAATACTCACTCTGACTCAGTGTCTGCTGCTAGTTAGTACTGCAGCCTTGTTCTTGGATAGTCTTAAATTACATACAAAATTTATGGAGCACATAAGGTATGTAGAGAACAAATTTTGTCTAAGAAAGTGTAGTATGTTATTACTAGCTAGGTCCCAGTCAGTGGTCACAGGGTTTTAAGGGTGAAATTAACTTGACAAATGTTACAGTTTCATTTTTTGACTCTTTGTTAAATCAGTGTCACCTTGTGGTCTGTTTCCAGACGAGAGTCAGAAAGGAGAAACCATTCATTAGCTCGCCATGCAGACATCCTCGCTGCTGTGGAAACGAGACTCTCACTCTTAAATATGACTTTCATGAAGTATGTGGATTCCAATCTCTGTTGCTTCATACCTGGAAAGGTAAAATCTAGTGACTATATATGTGAATATATGTATTATATGAATATATGAATATATTATGTGAGTATGTATCTGTGTTTAAAAAATAGGATTGTGTAACTTAACCTGGTACAGTGGGGAAAATTAATATGTGTGTGTGTATATATATACTTGCAAACAAACCTACAAGCAAATACTCTGTTTTACCAGGCAGTTTGAAATGAATAAACCAGGCTGTACTTAAATATTAATTATTTTAAATTTTATTTCTCTTTGCCCTTAGATTGTCTCTTGATTCTGATGTTTGACTTGTGGTATACTCATCCTCTACAAGCTTTTAGGAAAAAAATGTGATCAGGCTATCTGAAGATGTAGTAATTTAGACTACACATAACACTAAGCACTCAGCCAATTAAGATTTTAGGCATCTTTCTTAAGGGTTTAAGTACTTCAGGTTAATTGAATTAAGGTATTTAGTATGTCAAAACACTGTTCAATATTACAGTGGATGGTATATTTTTGTACAGTAGGTGGAATTAGTTTTAAATGTAAAGTGTGCTAAATGGGAACGTTACTGAACAGTTCTGGTGTTTTAAAATACCAGCCCAGCATTAAATATAAATTATGCAGGCAAGATGTACATTGGAGATACTGATGTTTTATAAGCTGTGAAATCACCAGTGCACCAGGGAATTGACAAAATCATGCTCAGAGGAAGACTGGTACAGCTCAGGGATTAAATGAGATCAGTGAACATTATCCTAATGCTTTATTCATTGATCTTTCCATGTAAGGTTCGGATGTGTTGATGTTACTTCTTTGTGGGCAGAGAACTGAATTGCAGTGAGATGAATGAAAAAGTTATCTCTTGGATCCTGGGGAAGTATGCATGCGTTTATGCATGCAGTGGTAGGATAAGCTGCGGGCATGGAATGTATTCTTGTCTTGAAGTAACTATTTCTGTACACTCCTGTTGACTTGATATTTAATTCATTTTAAATTATATTCTTATTTGACTTTACATTTTTTATATACCATGTATTTAAAAAAAATAAATACAACGAAGCCAAATGAACTTAAGTCCCTGATACTTACATGATAAATGGGATACTTAAAAAAATGTTGCCCTTCTGTTTTGAAGAGTAGAGGGAAAGGCAGTACTCACCCTAGACCAGGGGTGTGCAGGAGTTGGGCAGGTTGCTTTTCCTTGTGGGCACCAGCTTGTAAGGAGCTTGATTTTATTTTGATACTGCTAAAAAGTTTGTGGGTTTGTGTTTTGTTTTTTTTTTTTAAGTATTTACATAGTGTGTGAGTTTGCTAGCACTGCTGCTCTCTCAGCACAGTTTCCAGTTCACCCATTAATTAATATTTTGGTCAATCAGATTCAAGGCTTAGTGTTCACTTATAGTCTGTGGTTTCCCTCCCACCTGCTTTACTTCCCTCAGGAAATTTCACCACAGAACTGCCAGGAAATGAATTTGTTTTAGAATATGCAAATCCTGATTTGAGGTTCAGTTTTCTGTGTGATAGCAGAGCACTGCTGCAAGGTTTTATATTGAGGATGTTGTTGCTAACAGGATATCACATGGATGAAATTAGAGAAGTCTTTTGTTGTTGCTTGATGAGAAATTTAGATCTTGTCTAGCTTTTGTGAATTTTTAGCTAAGCTTCCGTCATCAGAACAGAAGGTGCAACTCTTTTACAAGGTCCTTATTATGTGTGTTCTTCAGGAAACTCTTCAGACATTCTTAAGCCTGTGCAAAATACCTGTGTTGCTTTGGCTAAGAGACCAGCACTTTTATCTTGACCTGCCTCAGACTTTATATTCATAAATTAGTGAGACACCCTTCATCTCTCTGTATCTCTCCTAATCCAAGGGCTTTGTTTCCCAAACCTGTCAAGAGAGTTTTGTTCTCTGTCAATAGTGGATTGATGTTTTGCAAATTAAAATATTTTGGTCTTAATCTGAATTTGCAATATTTTATGTGTATGGAAGTGGACTCAAGTAAATATTTACAGCTCTTCAGGCTGACATAATGCTAATTATTGCTACTGCAATTCTGTTTCATAATTGGCAGGGGTAGTGACTGCTCTGCTTTGGGGCTTCTTGCTTCAGGTTCTCCTGAAGGAAATGATCATGCTCTGCTGAGTATAGATTATGTAACTTGCAAGCCAGCTGTGGCTGTACTTCAGATTTCGCCCAATGAGCATTATTTCATGACTTTGAAGAGAGCTGTTGTGATAGATTAAATGAATAGCTTCTCTGATATATCATGAACAGCACTTCAGAAAGCTGATCTGGAACTAAAACATGCAGTAGTGTGCAACTGTTATGTGGTAAAAACCCCTGAATATGCCACAGTTCCTAGAATAAAGTGAAATAATCTTGCCTTTATCAGAAAATCCTAATTCTTCTTAAATGTTTTAGGTAATAGATGAAATTTATCGAGTGCTAAGATATGTAAACTCTACAAGAGCTCCTCAGAGAGCTCATGAAGTTCTTCAAGAACTAAGGGACATTTCCTCCATGGCTATGGAATATTTTGATGAGAAGATTGTTCCAATACTGAAAAGAAAGATGCCTGGGTCAGATGTATCGGGACGTCTAATAGGAACTGCCCCAGGTATTAATTCCAATCTATAGTTAAGTTTTATTTAGTTTTTCTTTAAAAAAATCACAGCACTGTATGTTTTCTAAGCTCCCTCCCTTAAGTGGGAGCTATATTACATAAATATTGATGATACTTGTTTCTTAAGAATGCTAACTGAAATTCGTTTGCTTTGAAATTTAAGGAGCCTTTGTACTACCAATAGAACAGTCACTTGAATGTATGTTAGAATTATGCATAGTGTGTATTCTTGAAACAAATGCTTTTGTGCCACCAATGAAAGAGACTTTATCACTGCATTTGATTGAAATTTGGCACATGAGATGACAACTCCATGCCTTGTATTTTTAGGACAAGCTGCAAATGAATTTGCCTAAGCTGTCGTAGTACATAGAGGGCTAGAGTGGGCTTTTTTACTTTACTGAGGGTACTGTTTTATGCACTAACAAGCAAAATAGTTACAGGTGATTGTGAAAAGGCAATTAAAATAACAGTCTATAAATAAGCCATTAAACCAATCCTTCGTATATTCTGTCAGACTTTCCAGAGTTTTTGTGAACCCAGCTCTAAGGCAGTTGCCTCATGGCTGAAGTTATCCTAATGATAAAAGATTGGTAGAGTTTTCCCTGTACAGGATGTGTTCACACTTCAGGAACTGTGAAATTTAACTCTCTAGAAGGATAACTTACTAAAAATTGGGGGAAAAAATCTTAAGCAAAAACAATAGGCCTAACTGCAGATGCTTTTTGTTTCTTGTATGTCCTGTCCATCCTTTTAGCCATAAGTGTGTATGCCATCTTTTAATTATATCCTGTTAGTTATACTTTCAGTTTTAAAATTATATATATATATATTTTAATTATATGTGGGTTTAATTATTTTTTTTTAATTATATGTGTTAATATATACTGAGCCTCTCAGCTGAGGAAATGTTGCCCAAACCCACAGTTGATGTCAATCAACTTTTCAAGGCCAAGGCTTTGTGGTGCATAAAATGCCTCTCTTGTTGAGGGAAGGGCATAACCTCTCCAATAGTAACTCCTTAGTATCACATAATGATAGCTGTGCTGGCATCCTAACAGAAAAAAGGAGGAAAAGGAGGATGACTGTTCTAGACTCTTCTGTCTGTAGAGCAACTTAAAGTTGCACCTTACTTGCACAGCATTGCTAGAAGAGTATAATGACAGCAGAAGTGTTAGATATCTTTTATGGCAGAAAAAGTGAAAGAAATTATACAGTAGCTGTTAGTCTCCTTGATTTGCAGGAACTTTATTAGAATCAACAGTTCCAAGCTCAGATTCCAGTATGGTTTTAGTGCTTAGGAGGAGTGATTCTAAAGAAGCATGGAAAATAAATTCATATCTTCTAAAATGTAAGTTATACTGAAATACCTTGTTAAGTTCCAAACTACAAATTTTTAGAACTTTAGCTGTCTGCAGCTAAGACAGCAGAATTTTGCTGGTCTAATGAAAGATATTTATTCAGTCTTAACTATTCCATATTAAGTGATTTAGAGATGTTTTGTGGGGTTCTGTGGGGTTTTGTCTTAATGTTTTTGACACTAAGTCTAGATTTCAACACAATAGTTCTACACAGTTTTTGGTACAACAAAAGGAGTGGGGCTTATATACAGGAAATTAATTATGAACTTTTTTCCAGACTACTGAAAAGCTGTAAGTATTTTAAATTAAACTGGTTGTGCTCTGAGATTTCCACATGTTCTTGTTAAACATATAAGTGACTGTAAATCTGTTTACCTGTTCACATAACTTGCAGTGGGTATTCAGATTCATGTGTGGGGATTAGGGATAAGCAAAACGTGAACACTGGGGCACCGTTCCTACCCGTAAGTTGCAGAGTATTAATCACAGTTCTCCCTGAAGTTCCAGGGCCTTCTGCAGCGCTGACAACAATGCAGCTGTTCTCCAAGCAGAGCCCTTCCAGGCAGGAAGTCACCAAGCTGCAGCAGCAGGTGAAAGCCAACGGCACGGGCCTGACGGCGCTGAAGCGGGAGATCTCGGAGCTGCGCGTCAAAGTGCAGGAGCAGCAGAAGCAGCTCCAGGATCAAGACCAGAAACTGCTTGAGCAAACCCAAATCATTGGGGAACAGAACGCCCGCCTGGCCGAGCTGGAGCGCAAGCTGCGAGAGGTGATGGAGAGCACAGTAGGGAACTCCTCGGGTTCCGGCTCAAATGAACAATCTCCCAGGAAACGGAGGAAGGCGGTGGATTCCACAGACTGTCCTAGGAAATCTAAGCGCCTTCGGAGCAGAAAATAACCGGGGAGGAAAGGGCGCCTTCAGGAGGATACACTGCTCTAGTAGTCCGAGCAGGCCTGCTTGTTTGGATACTGTGACCAGCTTCATGGCACTTAGGCTGCTGGCTCTTCAAAACAGCACTTAGACTTGAACAGTAATTTTCTTTCATTGACTTTTCCCCTGCTTTCTATATGGGTGGGCCTAATGCACAGAATCTTTAAGGTTTGCAATAGCTACATACTAACCAGACTTGCTCTGTTATGTTTGGAAGGTTTAACCTTTTTTTTTCCGTGCAGATGTGTTTAAAGTAAACTTATTTGTGTTTATGCATATGTTCACATGAAATCTTAAATAAATTGTCTTAACTGACTAAATGGTTAAGAGTAAAAACAGATGTCCTGTTCACTTGAAGGAAAGATCCGCTTTTAAAACCTTGTTTTTGAGAACTTGACCTTTTTTGTTACAAGTGACCTTGTCTGGAATGTCTGAAAAGTAGTTAATACTTTTTGGGGTTCTCTGTAACGAGTAAAACTGACTTCTTAAGCTACAGTATTGGCTATATATTTTTGTAAACTTCCATGGAAGGGCCTTCTATCCAGTCTTCACATGCACACACCCTGGTTCTAGGTCTTGGGAGCCATATTCTACATTTGCATGGATAGATGCATGTACAGCTTAGTCAGCCTGCGAAAAGCACTTGCCTGAAACTGTTCCAAACTCTGGGAGAGAGCACAGAGACCTGTCAAGCAGTTCCTTTGTTCCTCAGCCATATCTGAGTCTCTGCTTTCAGCACAGCGGCTTCCCTGCAGCGAGGTGCTCTGGGGGAGGCGAGCAGCAGGAGCGTTTGAGCCCGGGCTGTGTGGCTGCCGCTCGCCATGCCTCGAAGGCAGGGGTTTGTTGTTAGCCAAAGCTGGAGAATGGACAGGCTGCCTGTGCATCACTTGGGTCATAGGCCAACACCGAACACCTGCAGATTGTCCCTGGATTCACCAAGCTCTGGGGACATCATTTGAGTGAAATGCTGTATTATGGAAAAACTTAAACTATTTTGTGTGTCTGTGTTGGGGTTGGGGTGGAAATTTCTCTGTAACACTGATGACAATATTCTAAATTTTCCTTATCCTAAAAGGTAAATCACTTCAGACAGAGCTTTAATTTCTTTTGCACTTCTGTTTTGAGCTTGTAACTGGAAAAGCATGTCTTGCACTGTTCAGTCTCTCTGGTCACTTTACCCACCTCAGAGTTGTGTACAGTGATTATTCCCCCTCTGCCATCTGTCTATTTTTGGAATCTTATACAAATACCATTGTCCATGGTTTTGTTTTAATGTACTAAACTATGTAGCTTTATAATTTGACTTATGTTTTCTTTTTTTAACCAGCTGCTCCTTTGTCTTTAGGTGGTTCTGAATTCAACTTGGTATGGCACTGAAAATGCAAATGCTGCATTTGTAGCTGTTCACAATCTTGGTATTACTGCTGTGGGTTTAAGTGCAAGTTAATTTTGTATGGCTGTCAGCATAACCTAGTGGCTGTATTTAAAGCACCAAACAAATCAGAAGTTGTCTGGTCAGATATTATATAATCATGGAAAACTGACATTTTTCCTGCAACCTGAGCTACAATTTTTACTTCTAAAACATAGTGGCTCATACCAGAAGTAACATTGCAAATGTGTAATATTTGACAGACATTTAGCTTTCAAATAAACTTCTTGAGCAGTCTGAGTCTTTTCCAAAAAAAAAAAAAAAAAAAGATTTTTCTGAAGCATCAAAGAAATTATAAAAGGCTGTCTGAGAGCAGGCTTAAACTGTTGAAGGAGCATTTGCCTGTGCTGGTTTTCTACAGGTAAGTCGATCTTGGAGATAGATACCTGCTGTTCAGCTTAAAAATACTGGCATATACCTTAGCTTTTAAAAAACTAAAGGGTCAGCATGATAGCTAGAATTACTGTGTGATACAAATTCATTGAATGGTTATTTGTTATAAAAAATCCTGTGGTGGACTAATTACCAGCTACTTGTGGTTAAATACTTCCAAACAAGTATAAACTTGTGAATTGCATTTACTGAAAAGGTTTATTGATACATTTTGAATATTTTTTACTTTAGTTTTTTTATTAATTTCCATAATATGCAAACTGTTTCCCCCTCCCCACCATCTCAGTGTGCAGATAGTTTCAGGTTGCTCCAGAGCAGCATTTCCGGATATGTTGGGGAATCTCTTGGCTGTTCATAAACTGAGCAGGAAAACAACAGCCAATTGTTACGGGAAATGTTCTCTGGGAACGGTGCCAGCTTGGAACCTTGAGCTCAAGGAAGTATCATGTGCTCCAGGATTGCAGGTGCATCCTGCTCCTCCATGTGCTGACAGCGAAGTGAATGAGGCCCGTGAAACTTTAGGGGTAGAGGGGATAGTTACGAGGCAGCTCTGAGAAATCCCACAATAAAGGTACACCACTGTTTTCTGTTTCACATCCCAGAGAGGGAAATGTCAGATGGCTCTTGGCTGGAATGTACACCAGAAAAATATTCACGTGGGAAAACCAGATTGAAGTAATTGTTTCGACAAAATAGCTGGAACATTAATTTCTGACGCCATGTTGTCCCTTGTTAAATAAAAAGGATGAATTTTTCAATATATGAACAAGCTGATGAATCATCTGAAGTAAAACTAAATGTCTTCTCACTCTCAATGCCTGTGCACATTTATGTGAGTTGGTGTATCAGCCTCGAAGTAGTGTTGGTAGTGATTGTATCATCTGTACAAGGGAGGGCCTTAAACCAGTGAGACTGAGATGTAGTTTGCAAAATTACATGAAAATCTGATTTATTTGCAGCCACTGTTCAGTTTTAGTACTTGTGTCAAGGGCTGAAACTGAAAGAAAGGTCAGAGCTGATAGGGAAAGCAATTTTAAGTGTCTTATATTTAGTTTCTTCAAATAACTTAAAACTACTGAGGCCAGCTTTTCTAAAAATAGCACTTGCTTAGAAACTGCTTTTTGTTTTATAGTAAGGTTAGGGATTTTTTTCACAAATTTGTGTGCCTAGTGAACATGCTGAAAATGAGATCAAAAGATACCATAGTGGTACTTTTTTGAGGGAAAAGCTGTTTGCCACAAGGTCTTGCTTCCCAAATTGAACGGCCTCTATGTTACAGCACGTAAAGACCCTCCAGACCTGGGCTAATGGATGTAACAGGTGCAGGTGCTGAAGGAAGAAAGACTACCTGCTTAACAAGATAAATTTCACAGATTAAATAGCAGATGGAAACAAATGGAGCTTCATCAGTTCCTGATACTCAGCATTGCACATTAATCACCAAGTTCATTGATGCTGCAAAAGATGCCTGTGTGTAACTTAATGTGAAAGTTAAGACAGAATTGAACAGAAACTCAGTTGATCTTCTCAGATCTTCTAACAGTGAATTGTGGGGAGCACTAGATTTTCAACATGAGCCTCTTGAAAATAGGATGGTGTAGGATATAGTGGAATATGTCTCAGCACAGGAGAGGAATCCCCGATTCCTTGGTGTTCCTGATAGTTTTAAGAGGGTAACTAGCAAATTACAGTGATTGTTACTTCATGAGTAAGTAAATTCAGTTTGGACTACTTTACAGCAGCATTTCTGCTAGTTGTGAACTATTCTATGTTTGACTATGAACTATGAACTATGTTTGACTCCAATTGCATTTCAGTGCTACTTTGCACTGTACCTGGGCCAGCTTGCTTGTCCACATGCTCTCCACTCTTGCAGTTCTCCTTCCTGGATCTCACCTTCCCTGTTCTAAGGATGCAGTCCTGGCTTTGGTTTACATCTAAGTGAACATTCCAGGATTTGTGTTCAAGCTTTATGCCAGCTGAAGATACAGTAGGTACTGGATCTCACTGTCTCTGGAATGGAAAATGTCAGACACAAAAACTGTTGGATTGCTGAAGACCTAATAAATCTGGATTTGTTACACAGACTGCTTAAACCAGTCTCATTAAACCCTGTGATTAAATAGGAAAGGCACTTTGCTCTCCACTTGGGCAATTAAATTGTCCAAAGCTTTCCTATATATATAATTTTTAGTTGTTTAAACCTTCTTTAACTGCCCTGGATTGTTTCATTTATAAACCTGGGATCTTCTGTTTAATTGCCCTACTGAAATTTGTGACCATTTATGACCCTGTGTATGTTTGCAGTGCTGTAAAGCTGCCTCTGTGTACTGAACTCCAGTGCTCCTGTCACACTCCATCTTTTGGCAGGATCCTTCCCATGGATGAGGAGGTCTTTAGCACAGCAATGGATAGCAGTGCTAATATTTGAATATTCAAACCCTTCCAACCAGAAGGGAACGTTGTCAGAAATGTTACATGCGGTGTTTGGCGTGCAGCTGAGTGAAACACTTGTGACCCCTGTGATTCTGCAGTCAGTTGCTGCACTGGCAGCCCCAAAGCTTCCTGGTTTATTGTGAAATGGTCACTGACCAAAAAGTAAACGTGGCAAGGTCACAGTGCCTTGATAAAATCTAGACATCTGCTTTGCCTCTTTACACTGCAGCAGTCTTCACAATTCAGATTCTGTGACTAAGGTGGGAAAGGCTGAGCAAAACCTTTTCTGTCTCACCTCCTGGCTGCATTTTTCACTTCTAAATCCCACCCTAATGTGCATTAATTAAAATGCATGCAAACTAAACTATGCACAAAATTGTTGTTTTGCTGATCCTGTGGTTTGATCCCACTACTTCACGTTGCAAACATTTCCAAGCAGTGATTGAATTTCCCCTCCAACAGCCCTGTTGCACGTGGGACTTTCAGCAGATTGTAGGCAAAAGCCTTTTGTACTCATTATTACTAATAAATTTTAAGTGATGAATTGTGACCTTGAGATACTAATACTTCATGAAGAGATAAGGTGTCATTTACTTGGCGATAGTTGCTTTTATCACTACTGCTGATTTAGATTAGAGTGGATTTTTGATCTACTGGTTTAGATTATTATGAGTGGACAATTAAAATTCCAAGCAAGTAGTAGTTCAACTTCTATATAGGGTCATCTTTCCCACTAAACTGCCCACAGTCAGTGTGTTAAGATAAATACATGCAGTGAGAGATTAAATGGAGGTAAGTGCTTACAGAGGAGTTTGTCAAAGAAGTTCTTCAAATATCTTACCACAAAAAGGGAAGGAAACGGAGACTTTGGTACAGGTGTTTGGAGGTAGTTCAGTACCTTAGGCCGGGGTCTGTAAGCACGGGGTCAGACCAGGACAGCTGCTCACGGGAACGCGGGTTTAGGACGGCGGATCGCCGCTCCCGCCGCTGGCGGCACCGCAGGCCCTCTCTGAGGGCTGCTCCTTTTTCCCCGCCCGGCTCCGAGGGCTGTTCTTTCCCCGGCCGGCTCTGAGAGCTGTTCTTTCCCCGCCCGGCTCCGAGGGCTGTTCTTTCCCCGGCCGGCTCTGAGAGCTGTTCTTTCCCCGGCCGGCTCTGAGGGCTGTTCTTTCCCC
>VXBU01010831.1:461002-509321 GCA_013400315.1 Bombycilla garrulus | reverse complement strand
GGGCGGGGGCGTGGCCGCGGGGCGCCTCCGCCGCGCTATAAAGTGCGGCACCGGGAGATTCGCGCAGCGAGCGGGCGGGCAGCTGGGGTGGGGGGTTTCGTGCTATCGCCATGGGGAACACTGTGGCTAGAGAGGATTTCGAGTGGGTCTACACGGACCAGCCCCATGCCGACCGCCGCAAGGAGATCCTGGGTGAGGAGCCGCGGTGCCGCCGCTTTTTGCCGCCGGCTGCGTTGCGGAGGGAGGGGGGAGGCACGCGGACACCCCTCAAGATGGCCGCCCTTGCTTGGGGGCCGCGGGGCCCCCCGGAGCCTCCCGGCGGGCGGCCGAGGTCGGGCCGGGCCCGCGTACGTGGAGGCGGGAGCCGCCGCCTTGGCGGCGCTGGCGGGGGAGGGGAAGGGAAGGAGTGGGGGAAGGAGGAGGTGGGGGCGGCCGCCTGCGGGGCCGAGTCCGAGGCGAGGGCGCTGTCATCCCGAGCGGCGGAATAGGAGCCCCTGTTCCCCGGGCGCTGCCCGCCCCCGCTCTGCCAGCGGTGAGGCGGTGTCCGGGGCCGCTGTGCGCAGAGGTCACCGCGGCACCCACGGCCAGGGGTGCCGGGTAACGGCGTCGAGAGCGGCGCTAAAAGCGGGGCTGAGCTTTCTTGGGCCCTTCTGAATTACGGGGGAGGTGTCGGCTCAGAGGCATTTCCTTCCTGAGGAGGCTGGATGTGGTACTGGTGGTGCTTGCCATGTACGTGTCTAGTTGCTGAGCAACGTAAAAGTGCTAAAATGACTTGATTCCAAATGATTCATTATAGCAGTAAATATCACAAGTGGAAAGGTCATTCGTTTTCATTACCTTTGCAGACAGCTCCTAATGGGGACAAAGGGAAGAAAAAACTGTAATATAATTGGGATAGTTGGCTGTGAGAAGAACTTTGAAATAACTTTTTTTTCATTTAATTTTTTCCCATGTAGCTAAACATCCAGAGATAAAAGCTTTGATGAAGCCAGACTACAACCTGATCTGGGTGGTCGTGCTGATGGTTCTGGCGCAGTTGACTGCATTCTATCTGGTTAAAGACTTGGATTGGAAATGGGTGGTCTTCTGGGCTTACGTTTTTGGAAGCTGTATTAGCCACTCCATGACTCTGGCAATTCATGAGATCTCCCATAATAGTGCCTTTGGCAACAGCAAAGCTATGTGGAATCGATGGTTTGGAATATTTGCCAACCTCCCTCTTGGTCTCCCCTACTCCATATCGTTCAAGAGATACCACATGGATCATCATCGTTACTTGGGTGGTGACGGCATCGATGTGGATATTCCTACCAACTTTGAAGGCTGGTTTTTCTGCACCCCTTTTAGGAAGTTCATCTGGATTGTTCTTCAGCCTTTTTTCTATGCCATTAGACCTCTCTGCATCAATCCTAAACCCATTACTCGACTTGAAATAATCAATTTATTGGCTCAGCTCATCTTTGATGTGGCAATATATTATTTATGGGGAGGCAAATCTATTTTTTACATGCTTGCTGGTTCAGTACTTGGGCTTGGGTTGCACCCAATTTCGGGACACTTCATAGCTGAACATTACATGTTTTTAAAAGGACATGAGACATATTCCTACTATGGGCCACTTAATTTGCTCACTTTCAATGTTGGCTATCACAATGAACATCATGATTTCCCCAATATTCCTGGCAAGAGCCTTCCACTGGTAAGTTAATTCTAAGGTTATTACTTTTTCTTAAATTAAGGCCTACTTTAACATGAAAACAAGGTGGAACGCTGACAGAATAATGGATATTGGGAGATTAGAAACAAAAAAAAAAAAAAAAAAACAAAAAACCAAAAAACCTGCCATATAAGTTGAGGATTGGTAAAGGAAGTAATTATTGAGCATTTTGGTGGTACCAGTTTGCTGCAGCTCAATCTTCCATAAAAAGAGAGGGGAGGGAACGCATGTCTTATACTTGCATAACTTTAGCTTTCTGTAATTACAACCTGTCTTCTGAATTCTTGATTGTAAGTATGCAAAAAACTAGTTAAGAGGTTGCAGATAACTCTGGAGATTTGTTATCTCTGTCATTGAAATGTTAAGGACAGTACTGTAATGTGTGCCTATCCTTCAGCCTCTTCTATCAGGGACATCCTCTGGTGGGGGAAAAGAGAGGATTTGAGGTTCTGTTAATGTTTGTTGTACTGTTGACAAAGATTTAATAACTGCTCGAGTCTGGAGCACTTCAGTTTCCTTTGGCAAGAGCCTTTGAACCCTAAATAAGTATCAGCTGTACATTGGCAGTGTAGGACAGGCAGAATTAAGAGTTGTAAACCAGGACTTAGACCTGTCATGCCTGCATGACTAGCAGAGGTGAAGTTTCTCTTCACTTCAACCTTTGCTTCTTACAGGCAGGAGCTTTTCTCACTGTATCTGTATTTCCCAATTGAAGCATGGGAACACAGGTTTCCAGATTACATCTGAATCTTCAGTTTTTCATCAGACACTAAATTTGTAATTTGACAGCAGCTCTGGTGATGGTCTTACAGCTTTGTTATTGCATTGGGTAATAGTGACACCTTGTAAGATCATCCCTCTGGTGAAGTCTAAACTTGATCGGCATTTCTGCTGTCAGTGGTGGAACTGCAGCTAAAATAACTGTGCCAGCACTTTTAGCAGAGCAGGTAGATCATGCAGTTGGTTTGTTGGGGCTTTGTGTGTTTCTTTTTTTTATTTTTTTTCCCCCTCTCAAAATAGGTGATTGCTTTTATTCATGGATTTAAATCTTTCAAATACAGCAAAAGTTGCTTTAACTCACCTTTGATACTAGGGTGTGTGCTGTGAACCAGCATTTCACTTCTTGGACAGGTACTTTAGCTATAAGTAGGGCATGGATTTTTCCAAGTATTTAATTCTAGGCATAGATACCCAGTTCAGCTGCAGCTCTGTTAAGAAAACAAAGCCTTCTCTTGGTGCGGTGCAGTTAATTTCATTGGATTGGGCTCTGCTGTGTGCTAAAGATAAGATCCCTAAGTACTGAACACTTGATTCCTCAGCACCAGTGAGCTAAGGGTTATTCCTGTTGAGTAAAAGTACATTGCCTAGGTGCACTGTTCTACAGATGTGATGATGGCTCAAAACAAGCTTTGCCTTCAAACCAGCCATGAAGTACCTTGGGTTTGTTTGTTGCTTATACAGATTGATACCATTCTTTGAACTAAAGCTATGGAATTTTGTGAAAAATCCTTTTTGTTCCATTCATGTTTTTAAGGCTTTAAATGGCTGGCCCTAAATAGCAGTACAGGCACCTGCTGCCCTCAGTTTAAATAGTGGTCTAGTCAAGATGTGCATCTGAGAACAGAGTCTTTGGAAGCAGTTTATATTAATACTTTGAAGTCTGTGTCTTCGGAAACAAAATATTCCTCAGAAATAAAATGCCTTTTTTCTTCTGAGTACCGAGATTCGAAACTACATATAAAAATAGCTGTGTTAAACAGCTCTTACTAGAATTTAAAACATCCTTTTTACTGTTACTTCTGTATCTATGAGTCAGCACTGAACTGAGTCACACATTTTCAACAGCAAACAAACCACTTGCTTTGTGAGCTCCATCATACTTTAAGTAGCACAGTGAAGGGACTTTGCAGAGTTAGCTGAGTTTCTTCTGGCCAGCTCCAAAAACTTTGCAGGAGATTTACTTAATAGCTAGGGAATTGCTTTTTCCTTCAAGGAATGGTCACATTTTGGCACGAGTGGCCTTTCCTGTAGGCTCTAACATCTGGAATGAAACTTCCTGTGCGATTACACACTGAGGGTTGTAAAGTTGTCACAACTGATGTTAATATAACCAGAAAATAAACCTCATCTCTCTCCTTCAGGTGAAGAAAATAGCAGCTGAATACTATGACAACCTGCCCCAGTATAACTCTTGGATAAAAGTACTGTATGACTTCGTGATGGATGACACAATCAGCCCATATTCACGCATGAAAAGGCAATTAAAGGGTGAAGTGAAGCAAGATTAAACTTCTGGCAACCAAAAAAACTTTGAAATGTCTGCTTGCTTTAAAGTGGCTGGTATAAAGGTTTCCTGCTACAGCTGTTCACCTGTGTCCTGAATTAAGATGTACAGCAACATAGCAATGCATCCTTAAGGATTTTGTAGCAGACTCCTACCAGCTATAACATTCCTCACAGTCCTCAGATTCATTGGTTTAATGTGTCTTTGTTTGCCTAAGGATCAGTGTTATATGCATAATGCAAAATCACTTTATTACAGAATTTACTTTTGTAGGTGTTAAATCTATATAAAATGTCTGTCTGACTCATAACAGTTTAAAAGTTTTCAATGTAGTATACTGCCCTCAACATGCTATTTAGATGACTAGTTTTAAAATGCTGTACTCGTTAAAACTAAACTAACATGATTTGTTTAAGTAACTTAAACATTCTGTTGAAAATGTTTCCAAACTGATGGTTGGAAGAACTAAATTTGCACAGAAATGTTCAGTCTGCTTTTGTTTAAATATGTGTCATTTGAAGCAATGCTTTAAAGTTTTACCTTTTCTACTGAGAGTACCTTAAAGGAGCAATCTTATTAGAATGGAAATGGTTTCTTTGAGATGGCATCTGTGTTTAAAAAAAAAAAAAAGGTAGGGAATTCAAGGGTATTGCCAACTCCAAGGGTCCCACCTACTGCCTGAGCTGCTTCTGTTGCATGTAGTGTGAGCAGGTGGGATTTAGTATACCTGATGTGGGGTTTCATGTTGGAAAAATCTTGTTAGTGAGTTTGGGGGTTTTCTGATATTTGATGAAAAATTATTACCATGTTACTGTGGTTTCAAATATAAATATTTACACTCATTTGGAAATTTGGCTTGAATGTATTGAAACAGATTCTATTGTGGCAAACAAGTCTAGCTACAGCCACTGACAATACTACCTATTACCACATTAGTCATTTGTGTCCACAGAAAGGTTATTAAATAATCTTGTTTGGCTTTTTCCCCCTAAACCTAGAGTACCCTCCATAAATGCTTGTGTTTCTTAGATATTAAAATGTGGTGAGAGGTGGCGATATCAAACTTCCTGCTTAAGAAATTTTTCATTGGGAACAGACAGACTTGCTGGACAGTGAACAACCTTTCCATACCTCAGCATAGTAGATTTGCCTTCTACCCTGTAATGCACTGATGATGGCTTTAAGCAGTCAAAACTGGTTGCAAATCACCTTTAAATCTGCATTGGTGGCTCTGTGGTACGTTCTTCATTAATCTGAAAGATGGAATCTCTGGAAGGTGGAAGTTGTAGCTGCTGTAACTGAATTTTAGATGCCTTCAACTCCTGTGTTTTGGGTGGTTTTTTGGGGTGTTTGTTTGTTTTGAAAAGGTGAGCGCCTGAAAAGGTTTTGCTGGTACATCTTAACTCGGTCTCCACTGTGGTGCTGTTTTAATGCGTGTTTTAAGTGTGGGCCCTTATCTGTGGCTAAGCAATAGAAGTGTATGAAAGTCTGCCAGCCACCTGCAGAGTGACTTCATTATGCCCATAACCTGCAAGGCAGCCAGTGTGTTGCTCAGGGTGGAATGTAATGTCAAAATAGACTTTGTCCAGTATTTTTACATGTCATTAAAAAGCAAAGGTTAAAGTAATACTGGGTGAATTTTTGCTTGGTGCCCTTATGCTGAAGGACTTAAGCTTTAGAGAAATTTGGTATTTCTAAAACAGATTTGAGACCTTTCTATTGAGTGGTGATACAGATGACCTGTAAAAAATAACTGCCTTTCCTCCCTGCTCAGAGGAAAACTGACTTGAGTTGAAGTACTTGTAAGGGCTTAAGAAGTTGCAAACCAGTTTCTTTTTAAGCCACTTAATATAACTCTTTGTTTCTTAAATTATCTTTGGTGTTGATGATTTATCATAGCTGGATGAAGGATGGAAAGTGTGTACAAAGATTTATTGCTAAGAGCTGAAGTTAAGGAATTCAGTTATCTACATGAATATTTAAGATAATCAGAGTTCAGAGCAAAAAATTTATAGTTAGTTGCCTGCTTTGTGGAATTTCTGCTTTTTCAACAGGGCCATCTTTCTTGTTTAAAATTGCAGGTATTGCTTTAAGGTGTTCTGACTATGATTTTTCCATTCCAACTAAAATTATAAATATATTATTTTCATTTCAGGAGGTACTGAATAGTGGAGTATTCTGAGGGAGATATTTGTGCTTGCCATAATCTTTCTGAAACATCTGCTACAGGCTACCTATTGGAGAACAATTTACTGTATTAGATTGATCTGAGACAGTGATATTTAAGTTTGGATCTAAACAATGGTCTGATTCTTGCAAGCATTGGTAGCTACCCTTCTTAGGCATGGAATTCCTGTGTAATAAATAAAAAGCCTTAGCAGCCAACTTCAGCAGAAAGAACTGCCAAAAGCAGATAATTTGAAAGATAACCAGCATAGTTTCATCCCTAAAAACCAGTTAGAAGCATTTCTGAACCACTGGTAATAAAAGTAATTAGGACCAGCTGGCCCTACTTTACTTGTTTTGATATATTCTAAAGAACAATTAATTTAAGTTCTGTTGTCATGGTGTTTACTCCAAAGGCATGACATAGAAATATGAAACATTAACATTTTTTTAAAAAACCCCACATATGAACCATCTTGCTTTAAGGAATTAAATGGTTTTCATTAATACAATTAAAACATATCTGGCAGAAAGGGGTTAGTATAATCTTTGAAAATTTTCTCTGAAGGTTGGAGGGAGTTTTGACTAACTGGTGAAGAACAAATTGAACCTAAAGAGCATCAAGAATCCTGAAAGTTAACCCAGTTGTTTTTTCTAAATTTATTCAGATGGAATGAGTTAACTTTGGTATTTGTTCATGTTTACTAGGGTTTGTTCCTTTCAGTTTGTTCCTTGTCAGTTTGGAAAACATCTCCCTTATGTGAAATCAGTCAGGAATTTTAACTGCCACCCAGATATTTTACTTGCAGTTAAATTGTGCAGAATCTTCAGGGCTTTTAGAATAACCTGCAGTTTTTAGAATAAATTTCCTTGCATGGCTTTTAACACTCCTTGCTCCCAATTATCTGGAGCTCCTTAAGTGGAATAAGTAATGCATCCTGGAATCAGATTGTGCTAGGCATTAGTTTTCCCACAGGACAGGCGTGGGTATACTCCTCGGTCAGAACAACCCTTGCCTCTGGCATTCCTGCTTGCTGTTGAACCTGTCTGCTTCCCAACATTAACGTGCTAAATGGGTGCCTCTGTCTGGCTGCAGAGCTCCATGTTTCAGACCCAGGGCAGGGCTTCCTCCCTGGAACCAGAGTGCAGCTGAAACAGTTGAGACTTCCAGTTGCGTGTCTCGGAACTCCTCCGGTGTTGTCATTAAGTGAGCACATCAGAAAAAGGTGTCCAGGTGTTGAGAATGGATCTGTCCATGCTAAGTGGCCACTGTCAAATGCTGAGGTCACTGGCTCACCTCTGCCTCCCTGACGTATTCCTTCTGTCAGGTGCATTGGCATCCCACAGCAGAGCTTAAAGCTGTTCATTCCTTATTTAATGCTGAGGTTCAACAGGTGATAACATCAGTGCTACAGACTGCAGGCTGCCCTGCTCATTGTTTGACTAAGAGGAGGAAAGTGACTTTGAAGCAGCAACCTTATGTAAGTAGTTTGGCACAGCTTTTGGAAACTGAACTCCTCTGTAATTTGGAAGTCTCGAAAGACCTACAGCAAAGCAAGTTCTGCTGTTCAGCTTGCACATTGCAAGGCACAGGAGCCATTTCTGCCAACATTGCTTCTGCAAGGTCCTAGGAAAACAATCTGATAAACAGGCGTGTCTGAAAAATGTGGATCCGCCTTTAGCCCAGCAACCTGCAACTCCAAACAACTATCATTTCTCTAGCAAATCTTCTATTTCACAGTCAAACCTGAAGTGGTATACAAGACTTTAGTAAGGACAAAGATGTGGAAAAAGTTTCCTATTGAGCCAAGAATGAAGACAGCATTTTTCTTTTCTCTTTTTTGACGGTTCTCTGCATTGCCTCTTCCCCCTATCCATGCTTAAGTTAGCATCTGCTATGCTCTGGGATGGGATCATTCTTGTGGTTTCGATATGTTGTTAGCCTCAGGAAAAGGGAGAGGAGAATGGCATGATGAACAATTTCTTGATCTTGTCACAACAGAAACAAGATGACTGGAGGCAAAACCTCGAGGCATGTCTGCTAGGAGGGGCGGCAGCTGCATATGCAGAACAAAATATTTGTCTCTATTGGGTGAAAAGGCTCGTTCCTTAAAGCAGTTCCTATTTGCTGTGTACAAAGGATCTCTTCTGTACAAAGGATCATTGTTTGTTTAGTGATACATACTATAGCCTAAGCAGAATTTCCCACAAGGAGCAGTGTGGGTGCAACACTTGTGTATGAGCAGGCAAATGGAATTCAGCTCCCTAATCTTGCCTGCTCCTTGCTGCACATGGAGCCCAGACAAGGTGGGCAGACAGGATATGGACATTTGACTGATCTGGCTCTTTCTGCCTTTTGCCTTAACTTCCAATTTTCTTGTGCATTCAAACCTTCCTGCACCCTACTTCCTCTCTCACCTGTTATGAAGAATAATCATGAGACACCTTGAATAATAAACATGTTTTGTGCTGGCACTCTTGAAAAGACTGTAGTGCTATTACTACTCCTTGATAGCATTTCCTCCCTTATCTTATCCTGCAAGTCCTGCTTTGCTTTCTTGCTCCACACATACACAGGACTAATACCATCATAAAAGGAAAGAAAAACTTTTAGATGGATATGCCAGGGCTTGAGGACTCCATTCCTACCTAAGCTCATCACAGCTATCCTCAACTATGGTAGCAGGAATCTTCTCTGTATATCCATAAAGGAGAAATCACTTCTTTTCATTGGTCCACTCAGCCACTCAGGTGAATTATTACTATTATACTCTTGTAGTATCATTATTATACTGTTGTAGTATTATGAGCTAAGACTGAGAAAACTGTGTCTGTGCAGCCTTGAGGAAATAAAGCTTAGAGAACTTATCTCCATGTTCCAGGAGTGGTTACAAAGAAGATGGGCGGAGAGTCCCTTTCTACAAGAGTGGCATGGAAAAGAGGAGGGATGAGGGGTGCAAGTTACTCCTGGGGTGCTTCCATTGGAAATGAGGAAAGCTATTCCAATACTTGATTGTTCTCATTGTGAAAAATCTCCCCAAGGAAGTGGTGGATTCCCCAACATGACACTTACACCTTTTAGCTGGATAGGGTGCTGTGCCATCTTGTCTAGATCATGCTTTTTGTCAAGAAAGGTTGAATCAGATGATCATTGAGATTTACTTCCAACCATGTATTGATTGAAGATTATGATGCATCATCTTGGATTCCTGGGAATCAAAGCTGAAGCTTCAAGCCTGATTTACAATTAATAGCAGGCACATCATCATCATCATCTGCTTTATATACAGGGACTTAATTTGTTAGTCCTATGAGTCAGAATTTGAGTCACTGAGGCTCCAGCTTCCCTAGGAGAGGGAGGGAATGTCATCCCATGTTGAGCAAAAATCCCAGTGGTAAGAACAAGTTGCCATGAGCGTCAGTATTTTTAAAATGCAAGTCTGTGGTGGTAAGTTACATGTGCTAACCTTCAACATGTACCTTCAGGTAAAAATGTGCAGCAACATTTCTTGTTAGCTGGCAATTCTGAGAAGAATTTAAGATGTAAGGTACTATTCTCTATCAAGGTCAGTCTTTAAGTTAGATCTGATTATCTGATTGTTCAGGGTATTTGTTTAAATTATTTCCTTCTTAAGTGTTTAAGTAGAGGGGATGCTTACAGATTAGATGTTGTTTACAAAAATTGTTTCATTGGAGTTTTTCCCTGCAGGCTTGTAGGTTTCATTATCTGTCACTTTTCAGTGTTTTGTCTGAACTTGGATACCTCCCGATGTTGAAAATTTATCTTTTTAGGAAAAATAATTAAGAACCAATTTGTTAAGTACCTTGTAACTCAAATGTTTCCTCAGTTGAATCATAGTATCATAGCACTTCTCCACTTTCCAAACTTTACTCTCTCCTAGGTAACCCTCCCAGCTTCTCATCTGTGGGCAGGAAGCTGTTACAGCTCTGAGAACCTGTGCTGGCACAAATCATGTGTCACTGTACTCGGAAAATGCATGATTAATGGTGTGATAACATCCAGTGAAGCACTTTCCCAGCCTACTTTCACAGCTCTGTCCTCCCAGTGCTTCTTTCAGTGTCCTTGTTCTGGAAAACACTGCAGTTTTCTCTGAGGGTTGAAAACAGCTATTTGAGCAGTGTAAACACTTGGAAGGGTTAGCCTGTGCCTCAGAAATTTCTGATTCAGGGCACCAAATAGATCAGAATGGTGATAGCTTTTTAGCACTAAAAGCATTCATTTGGCAAATGTAAATGGTTGGAAGAAGGAAGCATGTCTTGTATCTTTTATTCTGGAGACAGTTCAATTATGGATGCCTTAGAGCAGTAGGTTCTGATGGTCTTTTTTCAGGTGCAGTATAAAAAGTTGAGAGATGGTTTTAGCACAGCTTCTTTCCAACCTGGCTCTTGAGAACAGGCACAGGAACTGCAGAACTCTTCACCAGTGCAGAGTTAGTCTTTTTTTGGGAACTGTCCAGATGTGTCACCTGCACAGCGACTGATGCAGCTCTTCATACATTATTTGATCCTAATAGTGCCAAGAGGAGAAATACCTCAGAAGTGGTAAAAAAAATACACAGTATTTAAAAGTGACATTCTATATCATTTAAGCAAGTGAAATAAACCAGATCTATGAGTTGCTAGCTGCATTTTAAAACATTTACAAACAAAAACCTAAATAAGGCAAACCCCCACTACCCTGACTCATAAATGAGGTTCTCCAGGGAGAGTCACCAGTGGTGTATAATTCCCAGAGGCCTCAGGCAGAGTTCTTACAGTTCCTGGTGCCACGCTAGGTTAGATGGCAAGCTTCACTGAGAAGGCACTGCCCTCTTCACCACAGGAGCTGCTGAATTGACAATTTCCTCCCCATCTAGTCTACACAATCAACAGACACGATCATCCTTTGCTAGTCTAACTTTACTGTTCCTTAACCCTTTTTTCACTGGTCACTCAAAATGAGAGTTTGGAGGATACTTCCACTGAAAAAACTGGCTTCAGAAGGGGATGTCTGTCTACAGCTTAAGAATTGTTTTTATTTGTCTTGAATCAACCAATTAAACCAAACAGAGATGTATATGGGATAAGAGAGGTAGATGCACTAGATCAGTAAGATACAGCTTTTTTAGCCTTTTTTTTTTCTAATTTTCCAGTATTCATAGCAAGATCTGTAATGTTTTTGTCAGACTGAATTTGTCTAGCAGATAGGAAGTAGCATCTTGAAAGGGGAGATAAGTATCTTGTACTGCAAAGGATATTTCAAAATACCTAACTGAAAAATCTTCAGATTAATATTACTGAAATATAGGACTCACAGACATATGATATTTAAGCTGTCTTTGAGATGCAGAATAACATTTTTTGGTTAACCAGAAGGAATATGTTCTAATACTTAACAGTCTTTGCTATGTTAAAGGAGATGTTTTAAATTTTTGTGGCTGTTTGCTTAGTGATTAGCAAAGGGAAAACAACAACCAGCATCATATTTAAAGGTCCTTGGAGCCAAAGATCACCTTTAAATTTTATGAAAGGTCACTGACCATCAAAATACAGTAATAATTTAAGCAAACAGTTTACTAACTTCTCTCTGGCTAGTGTTAATGTGAATACATTAATGTATTCTGGCTGCAGTACACTCTTGGCAGCACATGCAGACCTAGACACAAGCCGTGCAATAATAGCAATTTCTATATATTAACTTCAAAATTATAGTAATTAAGATAATTGAACAGCGTTTCTTTCAGTCATTAAAAGGAACAAAGCATAAGGAAACATTTACAATAAACTTCCTTGACAAATCCAAATAATGAAAAAAGTGATAGGAAATAACTAAGCCAATGAAGTGTGTTTTATGTCCCATCTCAAATTTACATCTCTTGAACATCAACAAAAAGGGTTGAGCATCTTTGTGTGCCATCAGCACAGGGGAGGAAAGGCTGTGGCAGGGTGTGGTGCACTCTAAAGGCCTTGAGTTCTAACTGAAAACTCAGCAGACATAAGAGCTTAGGGCCAGGTTAATAATCTGGGAATCTCAGTGAAGTCCAAGGCACCACACTAAAAAATAACCTTGATATCTTTGTGAAGCCATCTACATGTAGAGCATCATCTGCAGCTGAAAAGGGAGGCTTTAATTTCTGACCTTAACACAGACATCAGGTTTGTTTAATGCAGAAGCAGGTAGTGTCAGTTTGAAATCCATGTAAGTATGCTGCAACCTTAAGCATTCCCACCAGTCTCCAGCATCAGAAGAATGTCCTTCCCAAAGGAGCAATGCACCTTACATACTGGAATATTACCTTACCTGTTTGGACACTGAAGACTTGACTTTCCTAAAAGCTTCTTCAAAGTGTTTACGAGAAATCTTGATTTCTCCTTAAGAAACAAAGCATAATAAATTACTGAAATTGCAGACAAGTCAAGTGACAATCAAGTGACTGTTGCATGTATTTCAAGGAAGCATTCATGAAATCTAACTAACTTTATTCCCTTAACCTTGTGAATCCCTCAAATTCTGCTGCTTCCAGTTCTGGGTTTTTTGTTTTGTTTTGTTTTTTTTTAATATAAATGCAATATTAAACTTCCCTGTTATTTAAGTACCTAGAAAACATTTTGCAATCACTCTAATTCTACTCAATTTCTAAGTAATTGGCTTCATATCACTGCCTTCTCCAGCATTCCAGAGAAGCGATGAAAGCTTTCACTGCTACAACTCCCTGTGTTTAAGTTTATGAAAATTGCCGTTTTGACCTTAATGCAGCTATCCACAGTAATTGTTCCTAATAATAACTTTTTGAACAGGTTTTATTGGTGTGTTAAAACATAAGCATACCTTAAAAGTACCCAAGACGCTACTACATAAATATTAATTAACAGCTAACATTATGCACAGGTATCAGATATGACAGAAATACAAGTTGTAGTCTTGTTTGGTGCATTTTTTTTCATGTCTTTCATCAGGATGATTATTGCTTTTATTTCCACCTCTGCCACAAGAAATGGGATGTGCCAACGTGAACAAACTCCTAACATTAATATATTGAGTTGAACAAAAATCTGCTGATATAGTAAAAGACGAAACAGCAAATGGAAGATACTAAATTAAAAATGAAATATACCTTGTCTAAAGTATTAAGCAGAAAAGCAAAAAGCCTATAGTTATTACCTGTTTTGTAAGTAAAGATAAAGGTTTAAGTTCACTGAACTAAACATACAACCTGTCTGCTCTCTCATCTCACTTCTCTGGAGCTCATGTTCAACATTCCTATTACCAAATAAAGTTATACCTGGAAAATGTGAAGATGCAAGTTTAAAATATCAGGAATTTAACCAATTTCCCCAAGGAAATGCTTTTTTTACAGTAATAAAAGGGTTCAACTTGGGACTTTCCCAGAAGACAGAATACATTTAGACTGAGTCACTAAAACTCCATAAAACAATAAAATGAAGCAAGGAGAACTTTCACTTTTGTTTTTAAGTATGTAATTTTTAATCAAACTGTGACAATGCTGTGGGGAGGGAGAAAATCTGCTAGGTAGCTGACCTCTCATTGCAAGTAAATTAGACTACTTCATGTTTATGATGTGATAAAAGCTTGCCCAAAGCTTGATCATATAGAAAATGTAGCTTTGAGGAAGCTAGACCTTGGCTACTTGTATAAAAACTTTTCCTCAATTTCTGACAAAACCATTTAGTCTGAATAAGTAGGTACAAATATTTTATTGATTAAAACTATTTGTATTGTTAAATTAAAATAATGACATTCCATGTCATAATGACATTGTACCATGTACATCAACAGGTATAATCTTTTAAAAATAAGACAGTGTACTGAAAACTCTACATATGAAATTGATGTTTTCCTATTTATATAGATGAGTGAGGGATAGGTGGTTCCTATCTGCACCAAGCAAGGAGCAGATCTTGCTTTTCAAATTCATCTGCAAAGATGCAAAACTTTATTGTCAGTTGTTAAACCACGCTTGCTCTTAACTGCTCTCACAAAAAGTCTCATAGATTCTCTGCTCAGGATCAGCCTTATAGACTCGGGTAATGTGAGACCACTGGCTATCTTTTATAAAAATGTACAAGAAGGGTCACAGTTATAGAAGGTCTGTATTTGTCACTGCAGCTGAAAAAGGAGTAAGAAATCTCTCCTATTATTTCTCATACCCTGTATATTCTGTGTCACTAGATCTGTTTGAAAGAAATATACAAGATTAAGTTAACAGGTGAGTTCAGATGGCAATGGGAAGAAGTCACCAGGGGGACATGGTGTTCCTAAGTTTCTGAGGAACTTGACTGAGAAACTGCAGAACTACTGCAGTAGGGTGGGTCCCACTCTGGCAGTGGTGCTGAAACCACTTTCATGCACCATCTTCAGTGGTTTGGAAAAGGGAGGCAGAAGTGAAACTCCAAGTTTGCAAATGACAGTGAACCTTTTGAGCAGTCAGTGCTGGGCCAATGATGGAAATCCAGGAGTACTTCATAAAAGGGGAAATCTGCCCAATTGTTTGGAATTTCCCCTACAAACTTCTGTATCTGGAAATTCTCAGACCACAGTGACTTGATCAGCTTGTCTAGGCCTGTTCAGGTTGGAAGTAGAATTTCTGAATTCTCCTAAAAAGTATCACAAAAAAGATACCTTTCCATTTCACTTTGTAAAAGTACCTTCAAGCAAACCTCTGCAAAGCCTTAAAAAAACCACACCCCAGGATTTATTCCAGAGGGAAAATATCAGGTATAACAAGAAGTTGCAACAGTTTCTCCAGAACAGAAAGGAGCAGCCCTGATTGCAAAGCACTGACTGAGGAGGACACCCAGCACCCATGCACAGCCAAGCAGAGCGTGGGAGGGGAAGCAGCTGAGCGTGTCCTGCTGAAAAAAGTCCCCAGTCTTATCCTGAAGATAAAAATGAACAGAGTCTCAAATCTCTAATCACCTCACATGTTTTCATATCAATCAGGGCTGACATCTTGTAAACCCAAGGACAGTCCAAGCAAGCAGCTGTAAATATATTATGGACTTGCTGGCTGCCTACACATTCACCCAGTCAGTGCTTAGGCTGCAATCCTAAATGTGAAGGCTGAATTCAAGGGATGAACAGCTTTGAATAAAGCCTGCTGTATTCTGAACAATTATAAAAATGACCAGGATAAACATTATATTCTACCTCAAATCAAGATTTTTATCCAGCTGCAGCAAGCAAAATGTAACCAAGTCATACAACAGGGAAGGTTTTTAACAGCTCAGGGTTTTTGCTCCTTTAGTTGAACATGCTCGTTGCCTCAGAACAGGGAATACAAACACTGTGCTCTGGTAACATACTGTTCCTAAAAACCAGACAAGACTGGATAGGTACTAGATCAAAAAGAATCATTCAAAGCCATTAAAATACCTGTGTTGCTCTTGGAAATCAGGAGCATAATGAAAACCTATGATACTTTCCAAGGACATAATCTGAAAAGTCACAATTCCATCTTAGCTTTGCATTTTGATTAAGGGTAAAATAACAAACAAAATCACTGGGAAAAAAAATCTAAACAGAAAGGCATTTTACATAAAAGTTTCAATCTATAATTTAAAAATCCCCAGGAAAATGAAACTTAAACCAGCAGATAATGAAAGGGCAGAGATTGTACTGGAATCAATTTATAACTCCCTGTTAAAGTCCTGGCAAGAAGCACTGATGAGCTAAGCACCAAAGATCAAAAGTGGCACTGGGATTTTCCAAACTCCATCAGTGCTGGATGTACGTGTTCAGTTGCACAACACACTTGGGTGCCAAAGGTAGGAAATCAGGGAATGTGCATTTTACAACCTTCCTCCAAATATGTCAATGTAATTAGTCTTTGGTAGTGACAAGGAAAATTGGCAAAGGGGTTTTTAGTCTAGAAAATAATCAGTTTACATAACCATTTAACAGAAACTTTTCTTTCAGGTTGCAACCTTCAGTTCTTTAAAAATAAGAATTATGCTGACTTCTGATATAACCATTTTTCCTGTAACCTCCCTCACCTCCCCTTACGTGACTTAATTTTTGTTTGGCTCAGAAGTCAATCAGTGAAAGATGTACAGCTTTCACAGCCTTATGCTTGTCTTCAACTACTTTAAGTACTTTATATTCCATTTATCTTGTCACTGTTCAGTTAAGATTTTCTTTTTAAAGCTTTCTTACCCTTCTTGCTTTGAATATTCTGCAGGGCCATTTCCTGTCTCAAGGCACAAATGGAAGCCTCACGCACAAGAGCTGAAAGGTCTGCCCCTCTAGGGATACAAACAACAGGTTATTTGGGGATAAATTTCTCTTTTGCTGATGGCATATAGAAGACAATACACTAAAAATGACACTAAAATTTGGTTGTGCTGCTGCAAAGTTTCATCTTAAGAACACTGGAAAGAGGCCTGGTGATGATGCAGTCTGTGACCTTCGTTACAGAGTGATGCCCTTCAGATTTTAGCCACAAATTAAGATCAAATTAATAAGAAACAAGGAAAGAGGCAAACCCCCCATTCAGCATTTTTGAAAATGTCAAAGGGTTGATTAATACTGTGCCACTTCTCAGGAACATAACTTCTTTTTTTAATAAATCTTATGAAAGATTCAAATGAAATCCCTCACCATTAGATAAAGGAGTTGGTCAAAGCTGCATCAATAGTAAAGTTAATATTCTCTTAAAATAATAATCCACAAAACATGGTCAGAACAGTTTAAGTGTTTCTTTCCAGCTTCCTGGAACTGGAACTGCTGGAACTTTTCACATGTCTTTAAGCTGGTGAAAATCATTGAACCAAAAAAAAAAATTTCAAATTAACTTCCCATACTTTATTTAGGGGTACTAGGCATAAAGTATTTAAAAATCAGAAATTAAACCCAACCAGATAAAAGAAAAACCCCAAGCAAACCAAAACCAAAGACGTCAAAACCCACAACAAAAAACCCAAACACACGCACCCACACACAAAACCCCCAAACTCAAAATATAAAACCCAAAATATAAAATATCAAACCCAAGCATCAAAAAACCCACAACCAAACAACAAAACCCCAAACAAAAAAAACCACAAAAACCCCACACACTGAACAAAAACAAACAAGCAAACAAACAACAACCACTGGGCTATAAACCAGTCAGTGAACGGGTGTAGAAAGAAAGGTTACTCATCCTTCCTAAGTAATACTGTGGCAAGCAGCCTGTCATAAACTTTATCTTTGGTGAACTCCATAAAACATTGAGTACTACTAAATTATTGAATAGCTTAAAGCTTTTTAAGTTTTATGGACCATAACTGCCAATTATTCTGACTAGTATGGCCATCAAACTTTCTCTGAAGCCACACCTTGCTATTCCCAAAACACAGGCTGAAATCAGCCCTCATTACTTTGCCAAACAGATTGCTCTCAACTCTGTGACAGAACAAGTTGGTTATGGCTGTTTAACCAATTTGCTTTCATCACCACAGTGTATGGGCCCACAGCTTTAACAGGGCTCTTTGGTCCTCAGATGATGCAAGAATTATAAAATAAAACCAAAGAAAACCAAAAGAGCTCCACTGTTCTGTATTTGCAATGTGAAGACTATTCCAGATGAAGAAGGCTTTAGCATCCATATACTCCTACCAGCTTCTTGGAAAAAAAACACAAAGGAAAGCAAGAAAAATACCCTAAGGGAAAAGGTTTATAAAGTTAAGAAACCTTCTTAATAATACCAGCAAAGCACAGCTGAGCATGCATCAAAGACTGCTGGCACTGCACATTAGGTATGAAAGTCACAACTAGAAGATACTTACGTGTAACAATCACAGTGCTGACTGTAAGCAATTTCCTCCAGGCTCACATCACTGTCTAGGGGAGGCCGGGTGCCATCCTAAAGGAGTTGAGGTAAGGAAAAAGAGAAGGTAAGAAAACTTTTTGGGTTTTTGTCTGTCGTTTTTTTGTCTGTCGTTTTTTCTTCCATCCCTGAAGTGATTAAGTGTCTTTAATCAGGAGCCATATAGGGGTCTGACAAGTTTTCTGCAATATCCACTAATGTTTTTAATCTCAAACTGGCAAGAAGGATAATCGGACTTAAAACCATTTAATTAGAAAATGTGAAACAATGTTAGATTTTAACTCTCTACCCAAAGATTAGATTTTCTCTAAGGAAATGATGGCCAGCCTGCCCCAGGACATTGTAGCACCAACACTATTCCATATGTGGGCTTATTTTTAATAATAGTTGGTTGCTTCAGCAGCTTTGTTTAGCTGAACTTCCTCTAGTTTTACTGTGTGTTGAAATCAAACAGCTAAGCAATAAGCATGCCAATTTTGTCTTACTACCTTTAAACTAAATTAATTGTCTATCTTTTATACTCTGGATATAAATGTACGAACTTAGAAGTTTTCCATTTAGATTTCCTAGGGGTTTAGATATACTGTAGATTTTTGCACACTACTTTTCCAATATTATTGCTGCTTCCTCCACAAAGATCCACAAAGAAGTTGTTTCTTTTGTAACTATTTTTGCATCTCCAACAAAGTCTTAGATGACATAAATGATACTTGAAACTAGCCAACAAAATTTCTAAACACTGTAAGCTTGGAGATCCTCCTGTTATTCTTAGACAACAGTAAAGTATTATCATGATGGTACAGAGATTCAAGATATCTCTTTGATTGAACTGTATCTGAGTTTTGACAGGAAATAACACTTTTATGATACAATGATAAATTTCTGCCAGATACTCATTTGACAGAAATGCACAAATTCACGTAACTTTTTTCTGACTCCTTCAGAGGAACTAATACACTGCATACCTACAATACCTTCAAGAGAAAAAATAAAATATATAAGCACCTGGCAAGTTAAAACACTTGAATACTTAACAGACATTAGAACAGTCAAGGACTAGGTAGAGTGAGGAAACAATCTTGAATGAATCCTTAATAGTTAGAAAGGGGAAAAAATCCAGAGTAACACCACAACAAAAGAAGATAAAGGAACAGCCTGATTTGAAAACGTCCTGGAAAGGGAGACTTTAACCTGGAAACAAGGAAGTTCCACATGGGATACTTTAGTAATTCTTACAGGAAATTGCAAGCCAGAGAGACACCTCCTCTGCTAAAAAAGAAATGTTTAACCTATTGCTTTGTGGAGCAAATACATTGGGCATTTTTTGCTCTCCCTGCTCTTGTGCCTGGCTCTGTGCAGCAGAGGAGCTTGATGCAGCTTGCAGGAATGTTTAAGTACAGTAGTAACTGAAACATGTGAAGACAGGCTTCTCTTGCATAATATACATAATTGGGAATGACTGATTTGTACAAGTTAACTGAAATAAAAGTCTTTCACAACAAAGTTTCAACCCACATTTAGGCTGCCTGTCTTCCTGACAACCTCTTCCTCCCCCAAGTCCCTTTTCTACCCCTCATGCTGCCTCTTTCGAAGCATCCACATTTTCATTCAGCAACGATTCTGCTTCCAAATGCTGTGCATGCATTCCTTGGAGATTTCTGGGAAAGCACACCACCATTCAGAAGCCACTCACATCTACACCAAACATTTTGTTTTCTCTGGCCTTGAGCAAATGTGTTCTCAAATTTTTCACACTTCCTCACCTAGAATGCATGGATGAAATCTGACAAAAAATTAAAGTATTTCAATTAACACATTTCCCCCTCTTCCTACTCCATATTCTTCTTTCACATAACTCCTACACATCTTTAAAGATTTAACTCCTCATTCACCACAAGGATTTGCAATCAAAATAGTCAGGGCTAGTATGAATTAAGCATGCATGAAAGCATCTTTCATTCCAAAAAGCATGATAAGCAACATGACAACCAGTGACAGGATCCACAGAAACCAAGCTGGATAACACTGTGCAATGTGTTCCTGCTGTCAAGGCCCATAAGCAGATAAGGTCACATCAAAGTTGATGTGTCAGCAGAAGACAAAAATATTCTGGCAGTGGGATAATAACAGGGTTACCACATCCCACTGCCACTCTCCTTGGTGTTATTCCAATGGGAAGATAGGACTGTAGGCATAAAGACTCCCAGGAGAAGGGAGCAAAGACACTTTTCAGCAACCTCGCCCAAGATTTATGACAGTAAATGCAATTCTGAACTTGACTCCTGATAGAAAACTGCAAACAACCAGCTGGTCATTGACAGACAAGAGGAAGCCAAAAGATGAAGTGAGGACTCAAGAACGTTCCTTGTCCTCAGTGCTGCCCATGAGTGATCCTGCCCTTGCCAGGTGGGTTTGTGTATCTTGGTGGCTACGTGTGGCTGTGAGAGTGTGAGCAAGGGAAACCTGTGAGAGGGAGAAATCAGCTTTGCTCCAGTGAAGGGAGCAAAGCACCAAGCTCTGCTGCACTATCATCTCCTACACCCCTACTTACCTTTAAAAATAAATTTGGTAAAACAAAAATCATGATTCACAGATGTTACACTCATTTCCTCTCAGCATCTCATGAAGAACATTAAGAACAGGGTTGTAAATAGTATTAACTGAAGTATTTCTGTAAAACTTAGAAACAAGAAACTGGTCTACTGCAAACAGCAAATTAATCTATTAATCTATTTTCATCCATGAAGCAATGCACAGAACAAATGAAGGAAAGTCTAACATCCCGAATTTGTAATGAGAGGTCACCTTCTGAACATCCATTTTGGCATGAAAGAACAGGCTGGAACAAGTTCTCTCTTTCTGAATTCTGAATCAACTATTGCCTATACACCACAATTTTAAGGTTACACAACTCTGGATTATCTTTTATTACAAATACACTAAACAATTTCTGCCAGACTTCTCTGGCAGATACAATAATGCTATCGTTCCTCTATAGTAAAGACTTCATCTCCTTTGCAGCTCAAAAAAAGATCTGATAGAACACCTGGTCTCAACAATCAGTGTTGATCAACTTGAAAAAAAACAGGAAATATCCAAGAAATTCATAATGCTTTCTATATTCATTTTAAGGCCTTGGTTTCTGCTGTGCCATACTGGAGAAACACTCACACAGAATTCTATAATCCCAGTCTCTGAACTGGCAGATTTTGCTGTCCACCACAGGGAGGACCCATGAAGGCACAGATTTTACATTTTCACATTTACTTTAACCTACAACCTCAATCATCACGAGCTGCTTTTAACCCTAAAGCCAATTAGATGTCACAACTACTGTTGAGCAAATACAGATGGAGCTTGTGAATCACTCTGCTGCATGTCCAGAACCCCCTAAAAAAAAGCTTACAAAACACTTCTAGGCCCATTACTCACTCAGATAGGAATCTTCTAATTAAATCTGTTCAGCCTGTGAGTACAAAGGCAGCAACTTCTATGTTTAACAGGTTTGCTTTACCCAAGATTCATCAGCCCCTTGCAGTCCCAGAGCAAATTTAACAGCAGATGAGCTGAGGGATTATTTTTATGACCTCATGAAATAGCTGAAAGTGTTTCATGAGAAAGGATCCTGCAATTCTTTGAAACATTTAATTTGTCTTACATCATTCCACCAGGTTTCAAGATAAAGGATATATTTCCAAATACTCACTTTGGTGATGGTCTTTAAAATAGCAAGTCGATCTTCAGCTGGTGGCAAACCCACATAGAGTGTTTTATCCAGCCTACCAGGACGCAGGATAGCTGGGTCAATTATATCTTAGGGAGGGGAAAGATAGAAAAGAATTAATCCAGAAAGGAGATGCACCCTTAGGAACATCTGCACATGAGAAGGAACACATGCATATTTGTACCAAGACTCAAAGAAGCATTTGTGCCATGACTGAAGCTCTGAGCATTAAAGGAGCCGACTGAAAAAGTTTCATTTTTGTCAATAAGTCTCTTAACACCCAGTACAATTAAGCCACATCTGATCAATGATGGCTCCTAAATACCAGTTTCATCTCTTCAGGTAAGAATACAACTCTATCTTTGGCAATACAGAATTGGAACATTTTTGCTGAGGAATTCCACATTAATTATTAGCAGTTTGTTCTACTGGAAGGAACTCTACCCAAAGGGACAATAAGTCACGCATAACAAGCATACAGAGCCAATCACAACATCCATATGCAAACTTAATTTTATTGGTCATTTGCATTTCTACTACATAATGGTTATCTGAATGGTAAAACAGGAAACCCAGGAAAATACCAAAGACTGCTGCAAAGTACAGAATTTGTTTCCCAGGGAGAACTACAGACTCCAAATGCATTATTTGTGGAGAAGTAAGAAAGCAAAAATTATCACAAATGTTTCTAGAAAACCATTTCAAGCTTAAGTGTAACCGAAATGTGTAGCTGCCTTCTAGCACCACAGGCTTCAATACCGAATGTACACAAAATAAGTCAGAATATAAATACTGACTATTGGTATAACAAGAGATACAGACATATAACCCGGAAAAGGCCTCAATTCCTGTCTATATTTCATCACAAACTGCCTGCATGATGTTTCTCAATGCTTCTTGATGCCCTATTTCCACATCCACCAAAACCTCATAATGGTATTAGTTGCTCTGTTTCACTAAGGAATTCTATGGAGCCACCATCCCTGGAGGTACTAAGAAGATCTGTAGATGTGGCACTTGGGGACACAAGTTTAGTGGTGGACTTGGCAGTGCTGGGTTAACAGGTGGACTCCACGATCCTTGAGGTATTTTCTAACCAATATGATTCCATGATTCTGATATCCTACACACCACAGTAATGTGAGCAGCAAAGTCACAGAAACACTCACAGAAGATATAAAGAAATCTATACTTTCACAATAACAGACTATTTTAAAGTATATAAGTTATATGAATGTGTGAGGTAGCTACTGCAAGAACCTTTTCCAAAAGTGATGGTTGATAGCTCCATCTAAATCTAGAGCTGGAAATTATCAAGGCCTCCCAATGAAGCTACCAATACCCTGCATTGGCCCTGCCCTCCTGACAAAATGGAGCTAAAAGCCAAACTGTTGCATTCCTGCACATTTATGGTGAAGGACTGGAAAAAATGAAGCTGCTAATCTTGACTGTACAGATGTTTTAAAGAAAACAGACACCGCCCAAGCCCTAAAATTGTAGCAGGGAAGTAAAACTATCGCTTTTTTGCAAATGAAAAAAGTTTGCTTAACTGTGTTAACACTTGAACTAACTGATCCTACCACAGTATGGTCTGAACCCACTTTTTAAAGATGCTCATGGTTTTGTTCGAGTTGCTCTCTCAGTTATGCTTAAAGGACAACTCCATTATCTTTTTATTGGACAAAAGCAATTTTTTTTCCCTAGGATACAGCAGTCATGGGCAGAAGCATCCATGGAAGAAAAATCACCTATTGGGAATGTGATGAGAATGGTGAGGGGAAAAAAACCAAACAAACAAAACCAACAAACTACTTGTTATAGTAGTTTAATCCAGACCAGATGAAACAAGGGTTCAGAATCCCTCCATGGCAGGCACAGACAAAAACATGTTACTTATACATCTATGCATCGTTCCAGATGACACTTTGACTTGCTTTTGCACTTGACACAAGTGCACTTTCCTGTGTTTCTTGTCACATTATTAATAGGAGATGACAAAGTTCACTCAAAGGATCTGTTACAAATACCAAAACAAATGCTCTCAATAGGGCCTGCATTACAACACCAGGCACTTGCTGATTTCCCCATTCTAACATTCCAAACATAAAGGATTAAATAGTATTTTAAATATTAAGCTTGCCATGGAAAATACTGTTTCCATTTTATACACTGAGAACTTGCTATTTGTCCAACAATATTAAAACAGCAATGTGGTCTGAAGCTGCATTCATCTTCTTGTATGGAAATGATCACACTGCCTGCATTCAGAAAGGTACCACAACTGACAGAACTAGATAAGCTGCAGTAATGGTGGTTTACAGCAACAAGACCACACCAAAGTCTAAAACACAGATCTACACTCCCCATCTCCTTATGAATTAACTAACTTCATTCTTCTGGTTCAGACCTGGGCCTGAAGTTCTTGAAAACTCAAGTCACATAACCCAGAAAATTAGTATTTACTCGTTGGACAAACTCTCTCATTAGATGCACTTCATATCCATTTAAAAGAACTGAATAGGTACCCCTTTAAGGAATTTCAAAGCATTCCACCCTGGTAAATTGTAACAGTCTCCCCATATCTATTATCTTAAAACTTATCTAAACAGAAGAGAGTCAACTCATTTTAAATACATTTACCATTTTAATGAAATTTAATGAAATTAAGGTAGTTATTGCAGATACCTCTTTCAAAGCCTATTATTATCCCTAAAGCTGGAAGGGAAGTGAAGCATGGAAATGTGATAAAACACAGCACTCCTTTTCCAAGCAGATCTCTCACAGACAGAATATACTTATAATGGGAGAAATGTCCAGTTAATAATTTCCTGTCTTTTGAGGTGGTCAGTGGTGTTGACTGTCATTAGAAGACAGTAGTATAATTTTCCAAGTAATTTGACAAAATTACTTGAGAAGATATTTACAGTACATCCATTCCTTGCTTAGTTTTTAAGGGTTCAAACAAGCACTAACCTCTAAAGAATCATGTCACATTTCAGTTTGCTACACTGCTCTTCAAACTACTGCAAATTTTTCCAGAATCATTACGTTTCATTGAAAGTATCTGTGCATGAATTCCTATACAGTGACATTCTGTTGTTCCATAATTATAATACTAGAATAGAATCTTAGTCCCACATTCATTTCCAGTTGATTATTCATATCTTATCTCAACTGCACAGGAGCCAAGCACATTTACAGAAGGTCAGTGCAATGACAGCTGTTGTGTGAGTCCATCAAACTTCTCCCACGCTCTCACTCCAGCTTTTAAAAATATATCTGAAGTACAGAAGTTCAGGCTCAGAAGCCCTAAAAGATTTTCTGAGACTCCAGGTGAACACTGCACTTAACAACTGAAGTTACAGTGAAAGATATACAACACTCAAGGGCTGCTGAAATGCAGAAATATAATTTGTGTGAATTAGAGCTATTATGAAAGAAATTGTTCCATGGCTCACGTATTAGTGCTTTTCTTAGATCTTATCTTGCCTTTAATTCAGCAACATGTATAAACAGGTAAAACATAAACAATGCCCAAACCCAAACTGTAGCTATTGTTAAAGACTGGTGATTATTTTTTTAATTGTGTTTCAAAATTTGTGGTTCAGGTGAATAGCTCTAAAAAATGAAAATAAACTTGCTAACAAAAATAGAACTCACTGAAACTATGATTGTGCTCAAAGGTAACTGCAGAAGACTAATTTTGCAATAATTAATTTAAGAAAGCTAGAGTAAGAGGCCATGAATAAAAGCAAGACATCATCACAATTTACATCCAGTTTAAAATCACTGTCTTGTCTGTTTGCTCACATTACACATAGTTCCCTAGATCCCAGGGGAAATGTTGCTGATGCCTTGGTCAGCATTTCCCTAAGAAATTTATAAATGTTCAAAGCCTGGGGAAGTATGAGAAGAGCAGAAAGCAGCAGAATCCCATCCTGAAATTCAAACTGGTAGCTAGAAAACTGTGGGAAATAATAGATTTCATTCAACAGTCCTGTTTGGCAGTTGTGTAGTATTTAGCTTTGAATTTGGGGAAGGAAGTAGGCTGGAAAAAAATTTAATTATTCTGACCCATAAAGGTGCTAACAAGACATGACATTTCTGCCTCTGTTTTTTTCCCTCCTCTCTCCCTAATTATATTGAGTGTTTTAAAAGTTCAATCCTCTTCAGACAAAGTCTGACATTGATTCTGCATTCAGGTGGAAAGAGATTGAGTTGGGAATACTGCATCCCTTCTAATTTAGAAGAAGTCAAGAAATATCTGCAGAGGGCATTCAAAGTCATAGAGTAAGTGCAAAAAACATTCAAATATCCTGCTTTTTAGGGCACATCAAAGGCTCTTTTCAGCATTGCCAGAATAAGAATTACCACTCACAGACTGTAGAGGAGAAACAAAGAAACCAATCTATTGTGCCTACCCTTTTGCCAAAATGAGAATTAAAGCCTTCCAAGCGTTTAAAGCTTATATAAAAGAGAATTTGGCAGTCTTCAGCCATGGGCTATAAACCACCACCATTTCACACAACACCTCATCCCAGCTGCCAACACCTCACTGAACAACAATGCCAGGAACATACCTTGATGCCAAAAGTGATTGAGCCACTGCTATCCTAACTGCAACTTCTCCTAAACAATAACAACAATAATAATAGCAATAACAACAACAATAGTAATAATAACTTATGAGAGAAGAATCTTCCTATTGCACAATGATTTCAGGCTACAAAGCTGACAACAAACACAACAGTCATGAACGTACCAGCAGCCAACTATCAAAGCTACCACGCATGCAATCACTCTAAAAACAGAAGCAACTTGAAAAGCCATTTTCTCTCCCAATAAATTATATTAAGATGGATTAAAAACCATGAGATCTCACAATTCACAGCACTGGCTCAGTGGAAGACTGCAGAAGCTCTGCTGGGACACATGTATTATTTAGATTTACCTTACACAACCTCCCCTCCCCAGCAGCACCTCTACTCACCACAACTATGACAGAAAAATCTTTCATAAAAATATTTAAAAACCTTTTCAGGCACCACTACTTTAATTGTTTGGAGGAATTACTTCAATATAGTAGGCAGTCTAAACGATGCCTGTCCTACCGGTCTCTGCTTGGGCTTTGCATTCTTAAGGTGCCTAAGAGTGCTTTACTAGCACAGACCTCACTGCTCTCTACCTGCAGTGTGCTCCTTTCAGCTACCCAGACCACACCAGCAAAACCTCCTTTGGTGAACACTGCCTCCTCCTAGCCCCATGAACAGTGAATAAACTATAGGAGAGAAAAACCAGTTTCCCCAACTTAACCACAACTTCGGCAGAAATTGTTCTGATGAAACTCTGTTTCCTCATACTGAGAAATTAAGATATCACAGGAAAAACCTATCCAAAATGTTATTCATACACACAGTCCCTCTGAAGCAAAACATCCATCCTATCCAAACTGCCTCTTCCAGCTGAAAAAAAATCATATTATTAATGTTGGCAAAACAACTCTTTGTATCTTTATCAAGATAAAATCATCAAATTGAAGGATATAAATTCACCTACAAATTCAATAAACAGAAATTCATTGTATTTCTTATCCTTGCCTTTGCATTTTCTTTACATTTGGGATCTTTACCTCAAATCCCCTTTTTTCACCAATGTCACTGAATTAATAATACACTGCTGATTTCATGCCTCACACATTTCCCAGCTGCCCTCAAATATGAGCCCAAACCTCATTATTTGGTAAAGTTTTGTAACTGTAACTATTCCTGTATGGTCAAACAGTACATCTGCCACTCTAGCTGAAAAAGGCAATAGTGACTTTTTAAAACTGAAGGGAAAAAAAAAATAAAAAAGATCCCCAAGCCATTTCAGAGATACTTTCTAACCACATAAGGGTAAAAATGCACCTAGTATAAGGCTTATATTGAGGGGAATTAACAATTGAACAGGTGTCTATTTCACATATGCATGAAAATCAGACCTGTAAGCAAGCACAGAATCAGCGTAAATCTAAATCAAGGAATTAGGACACACCTGCCACACATAAATGTTTATATTTTGAAATTAACATCTGAGCAATATTTACCCTAAACTGGCCCTGGTAAAGCTACTGGAGGAATCCTTAGCTCAGAACAGTGACAGAGCAGCCCAAGAAAGGATCAGCCCGTGCCCAACCAGCTGAGGAGGCACTGCAGGAAGTACAGCTGCATGTGTCCTCACTTCAAAAGTGCTGGAACTCCCAGCCCAAGCTACCAGTCAGAGATAATGACAAGTCACTAATTAGATGTAAAGACCTTGAGAAACACTTGCAAATAGGGCTGCTTGATACAAATGCTTGCAATAGCACAACTAATTCAGGGAGAGATCTCTTTCCTAAGGCAACTTGATGACACTCCCACCAACACTCTCGGTACATCCAACTGCATCTATCCACAGCACAACCTCATTTTCTATTCTGCATTGCATTAGACAGCTCAGGACCAGCAAGCTCATGGCCAGGAAAACCTGCCACTTTAAGACAAAGAATTTATACAAGCAGGTTGAGATTTAAGCCCCCAGTGCTCATACTTTACTATGCAGAAGGCTTGAAAGTCTGTCATAGTGCAAAGAATTCCAGACAGAGGAAGATCTTCCTCCAAATCTTTGAAGCTTTTGACCATTGGGGAAAAACCCCCACCTCATAGTTGCCTACTACAGATGATTTCAGACCAAATTTTCCTTAATTTATAGAACACAGGCAATATCAATTTTAACTTTCTCATCTTCCAAATTACATACAAAATACCCATGCCACTATTTTTCCTGTTAAGCCATTTCTCAGCAAAACCCTACATCTTGTCCCTACTTAATACATGCAGGTAAGAAAGAACTGTGTCTCACTGTAAGCAGGAATTTGCTGAACCTGTTCTAGGTGCAAAGGTTCTTTCCAGAATTCTGGTACCCACACCAGTATGATTTTACCAAGACAGACTTGTAATCCTGTATTTCATTTCAGCTGCAATATTCAGAAAAATGCTCATAACCAAGGAAGTGCAACAACTTCATGCTTGTTTCTTTCTAAACTGACAAAAAAATCCTTTATTTACAACCCACAGTTTCTACATTAAATTCAAATTCAGGAAGGACAGGTTTCTTGCCGTGCATAAAACACAAGACTTCTCCATAATACAAAACAAACCAAAAAACAGAGATAGAAGTTGCCTGTAAAACACTTGATGTTTGTAGACATCAGTGTTTCATTACTTATTAACTGAGAAGATGCTGCTGGAATTGCAAGAGCTACCAAAAATGGAAGAGCCAGTGAGGGAGCAAAGACAACTGTCAACATCTAGGCTGGGCAGAACATGAAGAAACAGGAGAGTAACTGTTCCAGACAGAATCTAGTGTGGAACACAGAGCTCAGGAAGCAAAAGATAAGCAAAGGGAAAAACGACTTAATATGAGACAGATGTCTTAAGGCAAAAAGAAGAGCAGAAAACTATAAGGCTGCTTTGGATAGAAAATCAATTTGAGCAGTAAAAAAGAAAAAAAAAATTAGGTCTCTTTTCTGCTTCTACATTGCAAGGAGATAATCCACAGCAGTCAAAGGTCTTCCAAAGCATTTTAACAGCAATGGTACCAGGTGCTAAGTGAGACACACTTTAAAGTCTCTTTTTGCTTTATCCCTCAATACCACATAAACACAGAACAGATTAACTGATCAGAAAAGCTTTGGATTGGAGCAGACACTGTAATTTTAAGTACAGAACAGGCTTAGTTACAGAATTCAAATAATTAGGGACAACGATTTTGTTAAAAGAGAACCAAGGATGTCTGATTTCTTGTTTCTGATTTCTGGGTCCTTACCTGGCCTGTTTGTGGCAGCCATAATGAAAACCTGCTGCCGATTCTCCAGCCCATCCATCTCGGTGAGGAGCTGGTTCACCACCCGCACACTGGCTCCTGACTTTGGAAGGAGATATTTGTCAACAACATCAAAGAAACAGTGGAAACATGAATATTTGAAGGTAAAATAAAGATCTACTAACTCCCAGCACTGAAATATTACTCAAAGAAAAAGTTTCTTTTTCACACTTCCAATGTAGCTGCATTGTGGATTCCTTCTCTCATATTTTTAGTACGCCTCCATCCCAAATTCATGCTATCTGCACACTTCCCACGTATTTTAACAGGCAGCAAACCTTTTCTTTCCCATCAAAACTAAAGGACTCCAGAAAAGGAGTACCTATAAATAGTCATACTAGTTGTTCTGGTATCTACCTCAACAAGAAGATACAAAATTTCTCAATATTCAGTTTTTTGAGAGAAAACAGTTTTTAAATATTGAACCTTCTGAAACAACATTTTAAGCAGGTGAGCTACTGAGAGGTAAATAGTAATTCCATAGTAGTGACATCCTATGACCAAACTCAATAGCTTTATCTGAATTTCTCTAGATATTTTTCTATATATGCATATGAAAAAAAGTATCAAGCTTTATAAAACCTGACCAACATATTTCCCTCCAATAAAAGCCTAGTGGATTGCTTTTCCTGGGAGATACCCTTCTGGATACTTCTGTTGCCCACAATTCTGTCCCAAAAGCTGTAACTGAGAGAATTTATTTGTAGAGATATCTCAAGGCAGACTCACTTCCCGGTCAGACCTCCGAGGGCACAAAGCATCAACTTCATCAAAGAATATAACACAGGGGGCTGAGTTCCTGGCACGCTGGAATACCTGACGTACAGCACGTTCACTTTCACCAACATACTAAAATAATAAGAGAAACAACATTGAAACGGTGTAAGACACAAAGATTTTGCTTAGACAAAAAAAATCAGTTGCTTTAAACACTATTTAAGGTACTGTGCAAGGAAGAAATGCAACCTATTCATCTTCTTTTCTGACAACAGTCTCTCATCTCTGTTTCCTTTCTGATCATGATTTACATGAGAACTGTCACTAGCTGACTTTTAACAATTTGCAGTACATTCAGAGTTTAACAGAATGCCTTTTTTCTGGACAATAACTCTAACTTCCCATCATTTTGGTGATGAGAATTAATAAATACAGTCTTAATTAAGGACCCTCTTGTTCAGCTGTTCATAAACAAACCCAGTGAGCAACGTGAACACAATGAACATCTGAAGTTCATAGAGTTGTTGCCTGAAGACAGGGGCTTGCTGGTAGGAAACTGAGAAGTCAGCCAGAATTTCACTTTGAATGCTGAATTGTAGGAACAGGGGCTGTGAAGTTGTAAATACAAACACTTATTTTTTTCCAAACAAACATGTTTGATACAATTTATATGCTAATATGGTCTCTGAACCACAGCCAACCATTTTTTCTTTACTCCACAAGGAAATTGGGCTCCTCATTAACTTAAGTGTTGTATTTCCTGCCTGTATCTGTACTTGAAGTAGACATACAAAAATATTTGGGAAGAGATCAATCAAATCCAGTATGTGGGTTTCAGCTTCCACATTACTCATAATGGCCTCCCCAGGTGGGAGCTGCAGGCACCTTGCTCAGTTCAACACTCTCTCTTGACTCTGAATGAGATTGAAGTTACATCACAGCACTTCGAAGTCCAGTGCTTCAAAAATTTGGACTACAGCACTTTTATCTGTTGACATTTAAAATCTCCACGCTACAGAAAAGCAGTGATGTATGTAGCTGGTCATTTAAAAACCCCACATCAAGTCAAGAAGGCTCCACCTGCCAGGTAATTTAAACTAAGATAAATACTTAAGTTACAGGTGACTTTTCTTTTCACATGAACAACTTCACAGCAAAAAACTTTAAGGAGAGGTTAAATAATGCAGCTTTAGCTGCACCAGTACCAGTTGTGTAATTATCAGGAATTTTGCTTGCCCCACATTTTGGACAAGAATTCCATAAATAACAAAAGCCCCATGATTAGCACATACCATATTTAGCAGCTCAGGACCTTTCACAGATATGAAGTTCAGTCCAGACTCGTTTGCCACAGCCTGTGAAAAAGGTAAAGCCAGATAGATAGATATAGATATATACAAAACACACATTTAACATGTCTGCTTGGGTTCTGTCCATGGACAAACAGTGACAAACAAATATAAGGGAAGGAACATAGTTAGCAACTGTTTGCAAAACATAGAAAACAGTACAAAGTATAATTATGTGCAATTAAGAGTGGGAAGGGAGCAGGGAATTAGCAAGGTATTTTCTCTCTCATGAGGCAGTTCCAGATTCACACCCCACTCCCCCCCCACCAGCTGAACAATGTCCAATAACTATGGGAGTTAAAGAGATATTCAATTCCATAAGAGCACCTGAAGACAAAATGAGAAACAATCTGAAATTTGCATGATTATCTGCATTTACATGAAGATGTGATAAGAACTGAAATGCTCAGGGAGCAAAACAGAAGTATTTTCAGTAAGAGTTACAGAGTACTCCCAAACATATTATTTAGTTACAGTAAAATATTCCACAGAGTGGTTATCCAATAAAGTTTCTTCTCATCTTTGCTACTTTTTCCTTAACCAATTTCATTCCTTCAAGTTTTGCAGGAATTCCCTCTCCATTCAAGCAAAGTTGTAAGTATGCAAGGAAAATCAAATAGCTTCAGCACAAAGGCCCAAATTTAATTTTCTGAAGAGATGTGGTGCAAAAGGCCAACTTCTTGCACTATGATCCAGACTCATCCTACAAAAACATCCATTTCAAGAAGATTCTCCAGTGTTTTTAATGATGTTTAGAAAATGCATTACCTTAGCTAACAGTGTTTTGCCACACCCTGGAGGCCCTGCAAGCAGGACTCCAGCTGGAGTAGTCAGGCCCAGAGCTTTAAACTGCTCTGGATTTCGCACAGGTGCCTAAAAAGAAATGATCATCGTTATCTCTGGCACAAAGAAAACATGAAACTTTTCATTTTAGTTACAGCTGGATGAAAAATCATTCACAGCAAGTTCCTTATTCCATTTTTTATAGACTAAAACAATAAAGATTCTATCAGCACCTTAATACCTTGCACTGCTAATTACTCCCAAATGGGAGAAATATCTTTATTCAGAGGCAAAGATTTTACTCAAAGTTACCTAAAGGTGTTAATGTTAAGTTTCCCTCTGACTGGCAGCAAGATTGCTAAGCTTCCAGCTAAGTAGTCCCAATTCTTTGTGTGGCAGTTGCATAACCAAGATTATTGGTATACAGCTTTTAGAATACTTAAAGATTGAGCAATGCAAACACTGAAAGCATGAATACAAAAGGCAAAATATTAAATACAAACACCAGCCTTGAAACAAATTCTGACGTGAATTATACAAGCTTGACTGTTTTAAATAAAGATATTGCAAACACCCCTATACCTTAAATAAATATTGAAAGCAAAGAGTTTTATTTCCTGCGTAGGGGGGAGTGCAAAAACTGTTTGCAAGTAAGGTTAGGACATACCAATATTGCCATAGTCAGCTCCTCCCGAACATCCTCCAGGGCTCCAATGTCTGCCCATGTCACATCAGGGATTGTGACAAAGCCTTCTCTCTTGGCAGAGGGTTGCACTGATGACAGAGCAACAATAAAATCATTCATCTCAATGCACAGCTTCTGCAGCTGTTCCTCAGGCAACGGGGCTTGCTCCTTCAGCAAATCCAAAAGTCTCTGCAATTCATCCTTAAGGTACATGGAAAGGGAGAGAAAAAAATTATAAAATTATGCAACTGGATTAGACTTCCAGAACCATTTTAAGGGCTTTTTCAAAGCCATACTCCAACTATTAATCACATTAGTATCTACAACACACATAAAATATGTAAATTACTATTAATGATAAATATGTTTCAGGGAAGCTCCATGTACATTTAACAGGTTTGAAAGCACTGGGCTGAGCCTAAAATCTTGATTTAGGTGCTAAAGAAAATGAGCTAGCACATGTATTTTGCCTTCTAGTTCTTCCTACTGCTTCTCCCACACTGACTATGAGAAAGGTATTTCTATGCTGAAATTTCCAAAATACGTATTATTTATATGTATTAATTCTGCTTTTAACAAGAAATTGCTTTCAAGAGAAAGTGAAAAATTGCTCGACAGCACAATTCCAACAATTTGCAGATTATTCAGTTTTGTATAAACTGTTAAAACTCTTAATACACTTCTAGAACATCCACTTTTATTTAACACCATCTGATTTCAAGACAACTCATTTCCTGAGGCTGGTTAGACCTGATTCTGCAATCAGGCCCTGATAAAGTTTGGGCAAACAGGACAGAGATGCAGGGTAATGCTTTTCTGCACTGCCTCATGTTGTAGACCACAGTGACCAAGGGAGGTACATTCCAAGTTCTCCAATCAGTTCCATATTGGGAACTGAGAAAATGCTCCACCAAAGAACTTTAGAACATAAATGTATCCCCATGCTAACACAGAAAGGCAGCATCAAAGCAAACTGGCACTGCACTACAAGTAAAATGGTATCAGGATTTTCATTATAAGATAGAGGGAGAAAACATAAATGTAAAAAACTCTATTAATAAAGTTTCAACATTTTTTCCTACAGGAGTATAAAGAAACAGTAATCACTTCATATCAATTTCAGCTAGGATATCTCTACAACTGATCACAAATAAATACAAGTGCTTAGAATGCCTGATATTCCTTTTAAGTCCTTCGTCTTCTTCTTAACAGAACCATTGAGAGAAACTCTGAAATAGCCAAGATCACTGGGTTTGTTTACTCGAATTGTGTGAACGATTTTTAAAGGTTTTGTATGTTTATTTTTCCATTATAAACATAATACAAGGGTTTTAATGACAATACCCTGTATTAGACTATGTCAACCTCCTGCCAGCTATCAAAACATGGCTTTGTTAGGATTAGACTTCCTCATTCCCAGTGACCCCTTTGATCATGGTGATGTTGATAAAAGCTGCAACTACCTGCCCCTCCCCACTTTCTTTTGGCTACAGCGGGCCCCAGGAAGCACTGGGAGGTATAAGCACCGTGCTTATATTACACTAATACAAAGGCTTACTACAGCTTTTTACACTGATTTTTGTCATCACAGCAACAGCGCTCTTTGACAGACCCCTAAAAACAGAATCTGAGTACAATGTGCATTTAAGCCCACTTATCTCCAGACAAACCTTAGGAGGCCTGCACATAATGAAGGCATACACAGACTCCAAATTTTGAGAAGCAGGATCAAGGATTTCTACATAAAGTTCTTCTGCTTCTCTAACCTTCATGTTACTTAGGCCAAAGAATAATTCTGGCACTTGAAATACTATTTTCTGCTGCACATTAACAGCTCCTCTCCTCAAACCTGCTACAGGTACTAGACACCACATGTGATTTACCTCAAGTAATCACATAGCTGGAAGGCAAACAAAGGCTGCATAAACACTTCTAGATTTTGGCTTACTGTAACTCTACCAGGTTGGGGAAGAGCCCCAGGCATCATCACAGACATTTCACTTAGGGCACAGAAACAGCTGGTGCAAAATACTCAGTGAAAGTCTGATACATTTAAAATTCTGTTACCGTCAATAAACTTGTGAAGAGATACACCCACTCTTTGAAACTCTGTTCTGTTAAAAGACAAACAACACAGCACAAACAAACCAAAAAATTCCAGGATAAAAACACACCTGGTATAAAACATGAACGTGACTTTTAGGAGGACTGGGGTTTGGAATCCACTTTTCCAGACCTGTTATATGGGTCATTAGGAGTTAGGCTCATGCCTTAGAAGCTGCCATTTCTGAATCTGAATTTAGTAATAGGTTGGTTGTGGATGTTTAAGAATTTGTGAATAATGGCTCAGCTCTTCAGAAGGTAAAACCACATGCCTCAAGGAGTACGTACCTTAGGTGGAAGCTCTGGTTGGTTGGTGCCCCCTCCCAGCAGGATGTCTGTTCCTGTCCCCTGGCTTCCTGCAGCTGCGCTCCCCCTAGAGTGTGTGTGTGTCCTCCCCTGCTTCTCACATGTTATCAGGACCCTGTTGACTGTGCCCATGGCAGCCTCACGGCACAGGGCCATCAGATCAGCCCCCACATAGCCCGGGGTCAGCCGTGCTAAATGACGGAACTCAAACGACTCCGGGAGCTTCAGTTTTCGGCACAAAGTCTGAAGAATTCTAACCAAGTAAAGAAAAAATAAAAAGAAAATACAAAGCTGGAGAAAAAGCTGTTACTATTATTTTTTTTCCACATGCAAACAAGCAGCATTTAATGTCTCTTTCAGCCGACATGAAGTCAAGTAGCACAGTGGGATGCTTTTGCTTGAGTAGGAAGTGACCAACATTGAAACCCACAGAACTGTGCTATAAACTTCCTGTCACTTCTTAAACAAAAACCAACAGCCTCAACCAAGCACTGCTAATCAGTGGTTTAGATGACCTAAGTATTACAGGTCACGTTTCAACCCTAATTTATATTCAAAACTGACTGGCTAAGTCTCAGTGTACCATAGAGATGCACACAAGTTATCCACTGATACATTCAACCTTGTATTCCTAACAACTTAAGCCCACACTGTCTGTTCCAGGCCACTTTTTAAAAAATTATCTGCTTAAGAACATCCACAACATGCTATTCTGCAAGAAGCAAATGAAATTAGACTGTGTGAGGAGCTCTGGTTCAATCTTCAGTATCCTTCCCTGACCACTGAAAGCAGAATACAGGAATACAACAGCAAAATATCACTTCATTGGGAAAATATTTTTAGAAGGCAGCACAAACCAAACAAGTCCAGATCAGTAACATACTTCTAGTTTCAATAAAAACTAGTTCAATTTTTTTTCTAGATCAATTAATGTAACTACAGAAAAGTTATGAAAAAAACAAGTAATTAAACTCTTCAAAACTCTAAAACTGTGATATATTTCATCCGTTTCCCTCTGCACTAGCAAGTTCCATCATCTCTCCTTTCAATCTTTATTAGGGACAATAGCCTGTTTCTCAAGATTTTTTTTCAACCTGTCTGACAAGAGCTGTAGTTAATCAATTGAGTCGGAGTGTAAACAGTTGAGAACTACAAATGGCTCATTCTGAATTTGCACAAGAAAATACCAGGTAAAGCAAGATCTCCAGGTATACTTTCTCATCTCACTCCACCCCTTAAGGCTGCAGAAATGAACCTAAGTAACTCAAATCTTGCCTTCAGCAAGACTCACCCTGTAAATCAGCACACTGTGAGGACATAGAAGGTTCTTGCAGCCCTTTCATTTTAAAATAAAGGAACAAGCCAACACCACCATGCCTTCCACAAAATAAAACAGAAAGCAGCAGGAGGGAAGAATTTAAAAAAGAAAATCATCAGTCCCTGTAAGCCTACACCTCCAGGAACACAAATACAAACAAACAATAATATTAATGCCTGTGACTCCACTCAAATCGGCAAATGATCTCTACACACCACGATGGCTCTGCCACTCACAGCTCCTGTCCTTCAACACTGTGCTATTTCTGGGAATATAATCATTGAAATATGCTCCTAGGGACTATCAGAGAATGACAACTCCCCTCACTTGACTCGTTAGTTCTGCCTCTAACCATCTGCATGTCTTGCCCACAGCAAAGAGAAATTCCTACAGGGCACTGAATCTGGAGGAAGAAGGGAGGGAAGAGAACAAAAATAAATAGAGGTATGGCCAAAAGTGGGGGTAAAAACCCTGGGGTGGAACAATGTCCTGAGTGCTGACAACACAAAGTGGGCAATACTGCAAGCAGAAGTGTTTGCCTCTTCAACTTAGAAATATGATTATTTGAGAATAAGAGACTTATCTTTTAACCCTTCTTTCCTTTCCATAACAAGATAAGCTATAGGTTTTTCAAATTTCCCTTCCTGTGTTATTTTGCTGTTGAGGACATGAGTAGCAGTTCCTTTTTAATTAATAATGCAAAAATGGATTTATTGCTTTTAACTTAATCTGATAGTCATAGATCTTTGGAGTAAAAAGGGAGAGTAACACAAAACAGCTGTGACTGCAGCTCAGCTTAATACCTGGACTGGTGTATTTCCATGAGGAATGGAATGGAAGAATCCAGGCCTGTTGCTTAAGGTACAAACAGGCTTTACTTAATTTATGTTCCTAATTTAATAGTTACATAGGGAGCACCAAAGACAGAATGTTAACTTCCTGAACAATGAGAAAAAAATGCATCTGACTCCATCATCTGTACTGCTAAGGCACTTGGAAAGCCATTAAAATGATGTTAAAAGCAGATCTGCACACAAGAAAGGAAATTACTCCAAATGTAGGAACAGCTACCAAGACAAATAGGTGCTCTCTGAATGTCTTCTGCAACTTTTCAGTGTGTGCTGACCCACAGGTGTGTACAGGTACAAATAGAACTAAACACAATAAAGTACTTTTCCTTAATTTGTATGTTAACTTACACATTATTTTCTTATTTATCAACGTATCAAAAAGAAAGTTTAACTTCACAACACATACTTCTCTCTTGCCCCTTCATCTGGGATCCCTAAACAAATTTCTCTGTCAAATCTCCCAGCTCTCCTCAGTGCAGGGTCCAGGGAGTCAGGTCTGTTTGTTGCTCCAATAACAAGAACCTGCGTAGTGGCAGCCACATTATTCAAGTCTAAGAGAAAGAAGGAAGGAAGTCAGTACTCATACTCACTGTCCAAACTTTGTTCCCATATCTGTGGGACTCTGTTTCTGCAGCACATGATAGTAGCTAGCAGAGATAAGCTAATCAACAGTCAGATTGAACAGCTGTTTATCACTACTACCTAAAACTTACATTTTGCACAGCGAATCAAAAATAAACAGATTCATAAATTATTAGTAAATGTAACATTTCCCCTCATTATTTCTGTTTATACAACAGACAGGCTTATATAATGCTGTACAGACCACTGTGAAAATATTGCAGTAACACCCATTTAAATTTATTTTGATCTTCCCACCACTCCCCAAGCAAATTTCGTCAAAATAAGAAAAATTACTGCCACTATCTCCTCCAAAGTAAGCACAAGTCACAACTGAAGGAAAGCAGACAGTGAGCCTGATAATTATGATCTGGTTTTAGCACAGCTGCTCCTGAAACTCACCATCCATACAAGTCAGGAACTGAGCTACAATCCTGCGCTCCATGTCCTTCGACGCCACCTCTCTCTTTGGGGTGATGGCATCGATCTCGTCGATGAAAAGGACACACGGAGCACTGGACTGAGGAACAAGAAAGGTTCATAATTACAAAATCACACTGACAGAGTGTATTACAAGAAAGAAACGTTTCATGTTTTCTGATCTGTAACTCTTACTGTAAATCTGCTGTACAATCAAGTCCTGGGACAATTCTGTTGTTTTTGCTGACAATCTGGAGAGCCACCAGACTATGAAACTTCACTGATCTGAAGCTACGAAATAATTAAGGCATGAGATTTAAAATGTCTCTAAACATGGTCTAAAACTTAAATATAACTCTGTATTGCCTTATGTTTTCCCTAAATATTCAATTGTGACTGCCTGCTGAAGACCATAAACTAAAATCATACACAAATCTGGTTTGGCTTGTTGTTTGTTTTGTTGTGACATTGGAGCTGTGGAATTTCAAGAGCAGCATTACTGACACACGGAATGAAACAAAAGGAGCAGTAGGTGCTCATGGAACTTCAAGACTACTACAGAGCCAGACCACATTCAAAGAGTAAAAACGAGCAGTGAGAAACTCCCACAAGTGTTCTAAAATTCCATGAACTTCATCAAAAGCCGACAATAATACAGACTAATAACTAGTGTAACTAATACAACGGTGCTCAGCTGATGTAAGATCATTACTATTCCCGAAAAGCACTAGTTGTGCAAAGGAATACTTAAGGAAAACAGTGGAATGTTGTTCCAGAAAAGCCCCACGTTTCTGGGGCTACAGTACACCCGCGGCACTGGGAGTTCCCGGGCACCGGCGGCGCCACCTCCCGGTCATTCCCGTTCCCGCTGTGACAAACCCCACGGCACACAAAGAACGAGGGATCGATGTCATTTCCCCCTGCTGCGAAAACTAAGTGGAAAACTACTTACGGTATGGGTCTCTTACGTAAGAGACCATCAGAAAGAAAAGATATTTTATTTTAGACCTATTTTATGTAAAAGATGTTATTTCTGTAACAGTGATTTAGAGCAACCTCCCCTTGATCACTACACGTACAAAACATACGTATTTCTAAAAACTCCTTGCCATGACCTATGTAATTTTCTTCTAAACAAATTCTTAACAAGTCTCTCTAAAAATTAAAATTGTGTATGAACAGAAAACATGACAAACAGCTTTGCAATCAACCCTTTTCCCCTTTTTAGGGGCATGCTTTAAATACCTACATCCAGTTTTGGGGGACAGTAGAAAAAATGAAATAAAGTCAGAAAATCAGAACATTCTCGGAAGTCAAGAACAGAAAACTGACCTCATGAAATAAAACATCAGCCCCATACTAAAAACCAGACATATCTGCATTTCTTTAAATTAAAATTGTCTCAACCTGTCTCATTCTCTTTGATTCCTACTATATCCAGAAGTCACACCAAAGCAAGACTTTTAACTTTTCTCCTGCTCTTCTCATGTTTGTTCCAAATTTCCTGCTTTCTACCTAGACTGCAAAAGCCTAAAATCTCTCACATTCACTCAAATTCCATGCCATACAAAACTAGCAAAAACCCCTTTTAACAAAAAAGCACAATGAAATGCTCTTAATTTTTTTTTCTTTTATATATCAAGCCAAGTAGATCCAAATATGCAAATAATTTATGTTGCCCTCTTTACACTGCTATGATGAACCATCTTTTATCAAGGCTTCAGAATAGTAAGCTTTGTGCTCTGTGAATCATGACAGTACAATGGAATTCTGGTCACGGAAGGGGAGACAAGTCATGTGTGTAGCAGGATAAAGATTCACCCACTCACATTTACTCAAATTCCAACCACAGCAACAAAGTATGAATGTTTGCAAAAAAAAAAAAGACAATTCACAGAGCTATTTCCAGTGGGTGTCTTACCACAGCCTGCTCAAACAGTTCCCTCAGTTTCTGCTCAGATTCCCCTGACACTCCAGAAACAATCTCTGTTGCTGCCACCTTCAACATCGGGAGCTCAAGCTCCTGGAAGAAACAAGGAACACTTTATGATATATCCAGAGGTTAGAAATGCTGGCTGTCCTTGAGGATAAATATTTTTTAATATGACATCTTTTAAACCTACAAATTACGTACTCAAGACTAAATCTTTAGGAATTTTTAAAAAAGATAAGGAGCATCCTCCAACTTAAAATGGGTAACAAAGCATTGCTTAGGAGTGTGGAAGGTATTCCCCACCAGGTTTGGTTCCCAGATCCTGTTCCACAAATATCTGGGCAGGATTGTACAGTAAGACACTTGTAAAGCTCACACTCTAAGTTTTCTGCTATTAAAAATGAATAAACACAACTGCAACTTTAATAGACTGTAGCACAGTAGTGCTACAGGTTGTTGCAGCCTATTTCAAGCTCTTGGAATTACATATAAAAGAAAATTATCCCTAATTTGACATATAAAAGAAAATGAACCCTGATTTATGCAACTCAAGGCCACTAGAAACCCTATGGTGTTCAAAGAAGATAATTTGCCTAGAAGAGCACTACTGAAAATCTCCTATTAAAGAAAATATTATTTAAGAAGTAGTCATTAAATTTATTTAATCTCAAAGTTTTTCATTTGTGACCTGCTTCTTTCCTCAAATGTAGTTCCCTTCCAGCATATAAATACTTACTGAAGCATTAAATATCATCAAACTATTCAAAGGGATCTATTTTACAACAAGGCATTAGAAAGAAATCATCTACATCTTCTTAATTAAAAAATGTGAAACAATGTCAGAAAGATGTAACCAACACTTCAGGAATAAATACCAGTATTTTCTTTATCTGCACTACAAGAGTCAGTAATTTATATGCATCTAAATTTAAGGTTATAGTCAGTAACATTTAAGAAGCAACTGTATTAAAGAAAAAGAAACATCATAGTTTTTACTGAGAGCTCTTAAAAGTCCTTAGATTTATATCCAAAAGAGGAACAGTGGCACAGCAGCTTCACCATCACCCCAAACTATTAACACCAGTAGTATCATGTGCTCTGAAAGCATCAGTATGACACAGGCAAGGCGAGATCCAGTTCTGGAGTTCAGAAATCAGCTGTTTAACAGGTGCCACCCAACAGAATCAATGTAATGCCTCATAAAAGGTGGTAAGGTTGAGATTTGAAACAGTCTGGTAAATTTAACCAAAATTTTCTTGCATTTACACCCTTCTCAAAACACCTGTGCCTAGATTGCTCTTTTCCAGGAATGCCTCAAAACAGTTAAATCACATAAAACCTTGTCACTATGACTCCTCATGTATGAGGTTCTATCAAGTAAAGATTCAGATGGAATTCAAACAAGGGAAGTAAATATTAACATATTTCAGACTACTACAGGATGGCCAAAATGAGAAGCTCTAGAAGTTTATTCTCCTTCCCTCTAAAAGTAACTCAGAAAAGGAAGAAGCTGTAAATGTGAATCCATCTCACCCCAGCAATTGCCTGTGCCAGCAGTGTCTTCCCACATCCTGGTGGCCCATGTAAGAGAAAGCCCCGAGGTGGAACCACTCCTAAGTGGGTGTAGACCTCAGGATGACGGATGTGAAGGAGCATCTTACATATTTCCTGTCAAGAACAAGAGAAATCTTCATTTAAATTGCAAAAATTAGTATTTGCTATTCTTATAGCCAGGGCAAAATAAAAAGTTCTGTTTAACAATCTGGATTCAATGATTGCTTACAGAAAGATTAATCAGAGAAAAACCAACCACCTTGTTGCTGTTGGTACAAGCAGCTTTGTTCAGTGCCATGCAGAAGAACTCTGCAATATTTCTACTCAGTCATTTTTCGTGACATTTTTTTCAGGGTGTCCTGTAGCCCACCAATAAAATTTTAACTAACCTTTAATGTTTCATCATTGCCTCCTACATCTTCAAACTTCACAGAAGGGTGGTAAAGCTCTGACCCCTTATTTCTCACTGTTAAGGAGGAGCAGACACAATTTTAGCCATGGTATAAATGTATTTGCTAATAGTGAAAAAAAAGTACTAAAAAAATAGCTAACCACACAGAGTAATATTAATTTCTAGTAGTAGACAGAGGACTGCAATATTTTTTTAGTACAACATTAGGGCTAAATTTATTTTAAAAACTGTCTAGGGTCACTTCTCTGCACATCAGAAAATACTTCTCTGGTAACAGATTCCATAGTCTAATACCACCATCTCTTTGTTTGGAGTAACACACCAAAAATAACTTCTCACCTTTCTTAAGTAACATGGATTCAATTTCACCATCTACATCTGGAAATTCTCCTTTTCTTCTTTTTGCTCTCCTGCCCTTTGTCTTCTTTCTTTCACTCTCCAAGACAGAAAATTCTGTTGATTTCTAGGACATAAAACCAGAATTATAGACACAAAACCTTCCAAGTCAGTGAACTGCTGCAAAAACTTAAAAGAACATGTGTGTCTATGATGCTGACCTTACATAAATTATGTAAATAAAGACAAGCAAGGCAGGAACTTACACCTTCTTTTTGCAGAAATTCTTTTTTGTACTTTAGGATTTGCCTAATTTTTAAATGGGTTAATTACAATAGTCACTTTTTTTCTTAAGAGAATACAGTAATGAGCAAAAAAAACCAAACTAAAATCAAACAAACCCCCTCAAAACTACTAACCAAAATCAGGCACCAGTTATTTGCATGCAGTGGAGGAATTTGGCATGAATACAACTATACAGATGTATTTACCCCATTGTAAACAATTTTTATTTCTAGTAAGTAACAAGGGGGTGTAAGAAAATGTTACTCAGTGCTAACACAAGTAAGTGCATGTGAGAGAAGGACTACTACAGGATAAAAGAATTAAAGTTTCCTGTTTTCCCCAGGGTCACTATGACTTTACCATTGGCTAAGGAAGACCACCTGCTGTGGCAGCAACAAGCCACAGGCCAGGTAGACTGGTCACTGGCAAATGCAATAAATAACAGCTTTGTTCCATTTTTCTCTAACCATGGGCACTAATCTGGGCCTCCTTCATACTGAGAACTACATTTTCCTAAAAAAAAAAATAAATCTGGAAGCAACTCATTATTTGGTGACTTTCTACTTTCCTTACAAACATGCTCGAAATGGGCCAATTCTATTAATGCATCTCCTTAGAACACCTTGGGTTTGTGAAACACAAAGTACCTCAGAAATCAGTTTCTTCTCCTCTCCTTCTCCATCCTCAGAGAGGTCAATGAAGAAGTCTTTCCCATCAGGAGTTTTATCAATGAACCAGCCACCATCAAAGATCTGTCTTTCACCTCTGGATTCTGGTGAGAGGATGCTTGTTTGAGGTGCTGTTCTCATACGAGGAGAGGTCTCCACCAGGTCATTTTTTGGAGTAGGTGGAACAGAATCAGGATTTCCTTTCTTGTATAAGCTCAGCAGGGAACTGTTCATGTGATTTGTAGACTGCAGATTTGCACATTTGTAAAGAAAATACATGGGACGGGTTTTAGCTTGGATTATTTATATTTAGAGGTCAATGAAAACTATTTCATAAACATAATTCAGCATTATCCCTGCTAGAGAAAATAGGCACTGCATCTTCCAACCCACTCCTCTGCAAACCTACATGTGCTGGCTGCAGGGGCAGCAGCCTTTGCAATTTACCCTGGAATGATTCCTGTTAATGAGCAGGCACCTCTTTGGGCAGTACTTGGAGATGTCAGGTCCTTCAATCACTTCATCCATTTGACAGCCAAGTCCTTCAGGCTCTCAGTGTGCCTTCCCAAAAGTGATTCCCCACCATAAGTTCCTCTCTTTCCTTCAGAAAACAGCCTCCTTCCAGCTCCACAGATTCTCAGTTGGAATTGCTAACTCTGGCTAGATCTTATCTCTATCTCCTCTTTTAAACTCTATCTACCCTTTTAAACTATGTTGCAATGTCACAACATAAATAATATATCATACAAACATAATCACAAGAAAATATAACTTACTAGATCTTCTGGATAATCATCAAAGTCAGAGTCATCCGTGCCACTTCCAGTAGTCCTTAACAGGGAAGGAAGACAAAAACTATTAATTTATCAGAGCAGAGCTGCAAGTGAGACATCCGTAAAATAAAGCAGAAGCGATTTCCACAATGTGGTTCCCCATAATTATGGTATGCAGCCTAATGCTGGAGAGAAATTCCTGACTCCCATGCTCTCAATCTTCTACTATGAGAAGTTAAAAAATTCATCCTTTCCAAGTGTGTGATGAGTTGGATCAACCTGCCAACCTGTCTGACCTATAGAAAAGTGATGCAGGCTCATTCTGATTCAGTTCACCAAGGGAAATAGAAGCAAATCACTGCTGAACCCGACCAATCCTTCTGACAACAGTGTCCTACTTTCCCATGAGATCCATAATATCTATCCAGGTTAGAGAAAACAGAACACTCCATGAGATTATGGACAGGGTTAGGAGTCAGGAAATCTTCATTCCAATCTCACACCCTCTGGTGATTTACTCTGCATAGCCTGCCTGGTAGCCTCATCTCTCAGATGTGCCCAGTATCTCTCATACCCAAGAACAATTAAGAACAAAACAAAGGATCTCAAACACACGAGGAACAGAGCATTATGTGGAAAATATCAAGGAAGCCGTAAGGCTGTCCACTAATTCAGGGCTGTATGTTCCCCACAACAGGGACATCACGATTGGCTCTAATATCTGCTTGTCTCCAGCACCAAAAAAGTTTCCAGTAAGTACAGGTAACTTCTGAAGAAGACAAGCCTATGGGAAATCAGGGATCCACCTGAAACCTTGAAACAACCAAAATGGAATAAACCAAACCCAGAAAGCTTTAAAGAAATGGTAACAGCAATGGCATTATTAATCTACTGATGGAAATTATTCTTACTCATTTTTATCTTGTTGTCTTGCTCTTTTTGCCACATGTTCAGATTCTAAAGCTGCCAAATCTTCACGTTCTTTTTCATTACTGATTATTTCAAACACTGCAAGAAAAAGTTCAACCATGTTAAGAATTAACAGCCAAAGCATAGTCAAAGAATTTGGCATCTTGGACACAATATTAACAGACCTACCTTTTGCCACTTGTAATCTAAAGGCATTTCTTTTTCTTCGTCCATAATCTACACTGAAAAAAACCAAAATAAACAGGTTATTTTTCCCTCAACATAGTGTCATTCCCAGTGGGAAAAGTACATGGGGAGTTGATTCCCAAGCTTCCACACAGGTTCTTATTAAAAACTACCTGGGTGAAAACGTGATTGTCTACTGAGCAACTCAGCAAGGTATTAGAGTCTTACAGGATTCTCTATTCTCCCACCCATGTCTGCACTGAGGTGCTATTTTCCCTCATATTACAAATTCGCTGGGATTAACCCCAAAACGCTACAATAAATCTGCAGCTTTCTATTTAAAACAAAAACAAAATCAACCCATAAAAAAAAACCAAAACACAATCAGATCTTGTAATGCCAATGCATTAATAAAATATGAGTTGTTAAATATATCAGCAGAGGGAAACAATCTTATAGATTCAATCAATCTCAACAACTGGTAATGAAGGTAACAAAGAAAATTATAACTTCCATAATGAATGCAAAAGAACAAACTAATATATTCTACATTTTGAACACAGGATATAAGAAGACAAATCTTGGCTCACCTGTAGGTTTTCTGCAAATCAGATGCTAGAATTCCAATGTCAACATACTCCCCACATTTACTGCTTGCAAGATACTGAAATGAAGAATTTTAAGCAGGGAATAAAATCTCTGTCAATCACTTCACTAGAACAGCTCAAGCAAATATGCCTATTTTAAATTCTGCCCTCCTTAAAAGTTGAAATGAAAATCAGAATCAGCTTTTCACTGCTTTGCAACACATCAGACAGTATTTCCCAATTTAATGAGAAAAGCTTAATAATGCACAGATTACTGGGCAGCTCTGCTTCCTGGGGCCTCCACATTTAGGGGCCTTGGTAACTTCTGCTGGGTCAGCTCTGCCACTTTTATTTAGCAGGAAAGCTGACTCTGTAGCCCACACAGCCTCTTATTGTCTTGGCTCCTCTCTGTTATCCTCCCTTTGGTTTTGATCTCCTGCCCTAAAAATGAAACCATCTATATGCATCCTCACACATACTCTCATAAGAACAACTTGAATCTTTACGAGACATTTCAGAGAATACTACAGAGAACTGTGTTCATACAGTGAATTCCATCAAGCCCTTTAATTGCTCTGACAGCAGCTAATCCAACCCCTTTTCAAACCCCAATTATGAAAGTGTGAGAAAATGTACTAAATTTCATGTAAAGCTGTACTCCACTTGCTTTCTTCCCCCACTCTCCAAATCAGCAGCGAGAACTTCTGATACCATAAAGATAGATTCCTTCTTAAAAAGGAGGAAGAAAATACAGAATCATCCTAAAAGATCTGGTATCACAAATGTCACAGCAAGGAGGATTTCAAATCCTCATTCAAATTAATAAGTCTATACAAAACAATCAAAATTAATAGAGATTTTAGCCTTTAAAATTATGCTGCATTTCAGATCACCCATGGGCAGCTCCTGCCTGCATGAAACATCAAGGCCACCATAACCCAGCTGGGTTTTCCCCTTTGGAATAGTCAAAATACACTCAATGTGATTTTGTGAATTAAACCAAGCAAGTTCCCTTGAGCAGTCACTGTGTCATTTTAAGGAATTAGAAGTGGAGTACATTTATACAGAGGCTCACAAACTTGGTGTTCAAGGTGCAAAGGCATTATAAACTATCCTAAGATGTGACACATCACTGTGGAACTTGAAGGAATCACAGTTTTCCCTGTTGCTCCCACATGTATTTGGAAAATAATCCCATTTTCCCCTTTTCTCAGCTATTCAATAAAATCACTGTACACGCTGCCAAACACAAACAGCATTTGCCAATATCCCAGAGCTGCAGGATCATTTAGGTTGGAAAAAAACCTCTGAGATCATCAAGTTCAACCTAAGACTGATCCCCACTGTGTCCACCAGATCACAGCGCTGAGTGCCACATCCAGACTTTCCTTAAACCTCCAGGGATGCTGGGTGACTCCACCACCTCCTAGGCAGCCCATTCCAATGTTTAATCACTATTTCTGTGAAGAACTTCTTCCTAAGGCCCAAATATATACATATACACACACATATATACACACACATACCCATATACCACATGTACATACATACCTATGTATCTACATATATAAACATGCATATACATACACACAGAAACACACCATGTGTGTGCATATATGTATATACACATATATATACACACATATACATTAAAACTTTGAGTATTTTTTTTGCCCTATTCATTTCACATGTGAAGCACCAGCAGCCAACTTCAAGACCAGAACTACTAAAGAGGAGAGAAAAAACCATATATTCTATAGAAAACTGAAATAAATAAAAGAAACCAGTAGAGCTTTCTAAAGCCTTTTTAAGGCCTTTCCAAAGCCCTCAGAGGCAGGGTTTGGTCCTCTCTTGCCACTGAGCGGGCCGGATGCTCAAGGCCCCTCACCCAGAGGGGGATAC